>MU689230.1:7331-28657 GCA_026770625.1 Nicotiana glauca | reverse complement strand
TGCTAGTGACTTGGTAAAGAGATGTGATGCATGTCAAAGAGCCGGCGGAATTTCAAAAAAAGATGAGATGCCTCTTAATACCATTCTCGGGGTGGAAATTTTTGATGTTTAGGGCATTGATTTCATGGGTCCGTTCGTGAGCTCTTGTGGGAACACTTATATTCTCGTGGTAGTGGACTATGTTTCAAAGTGGGTTGAAGCCGTGGCTTTACCCAACAACTAAGCTTGGAGTGTTGTGGCATTCTTGAAAAAGAGTATCTTCACAAGGTTTGGCACCCCTCGTGCTATCATTAGTGATGGGCTATCCCACTTTTGCAATAAGGCTTTCGACTCATTTCTTACTAAGTATGGAGTAAATCACAAAGTTACTACCCCCTATCATCCTCAAGCTAGTGGTCAAGTGGAAGTCTCTAATCAGGAAATAAAGAGTATCTTGTCCAAAATGGTAAATGCTAATAGGACTGATTGGTCAAAGAAATTGGATGATGCTCTTTGGGCCTATCAGATGGCTTACAAGACCCCAATCGGTATGTCTCTGTATCGGTTGGTGTTTGGTAAAGCTTGCCATCGTCCGGTGGAATTAGAGCACAAGGCTATGTGGGCATTGAGAAAGTTGAACTTGGAATGGGATGTTGTGGAAAATCTCCGGGTTGAGCAACTAAATGAGCTTGATGAGTTTAGATTTCATGCCTACTCCAGCTCGTCCTTATATAAGGACAAGATTAAGTACCTTCACGACAAATATGCTCGGGGAAAGGAATTCAAGGTTGGTGATATGGTTCTTCTTTTTAACTCCCGGTTGAGGTTATTTCCGGGAAAGCTCAAGTCAAAGTGGAGTGGGCCATTTGAAGTGGTATGTGTGACTTGTTTTGGTGCTCTTGATCTCAAGAACAAGAACGGTGAAATATTCCGGGTCAATGGGCATCGTGTCAAGCATTATTTGGGAAAGTTTGATGACAGCCACGTGGTGGCACTAATTCATTTGAAGTGATATGATGGTAACATGCGTCATGCCGCGACGTTAAATCAGGCGCTTCTTGAGAGGCAACCCATGTCTTTTTATTTCTCTTTGATTTTCATTGTAGATTAGGATTTTTGAGCTAATTGTTTGTGAGATGTTGTAGGGATTGTGTTGAAACAGTGCAAAGCAAAAAGAAACAAAGAATTGCAGTCTCTGAAGTTTGCCAGTACGGTCGCGTTGCATTTTTGCGTGGTCCGCGCTTGCATGAGCCAAGTTGCAAAGTCTCTAAAGTTTGTAGCACAGCCGCGGTGCAGTTTTGCGCGATCCGCATTACAAATCAGAAACATGGTGCTCTCTGAAGTTTTCCATAGCAGCCGCGGTCAAATTTGCACGATCCGCGGTGGACCTTCGCGTCCGCGGTGCACTCTAACGCGGCCGCACAAGGTTGCCTTTTGAAACTTCGGATTTGAAACCCAGCCGGTATGCGTTCACTTTTACGAGGCTGCGTTGGTAGGTAGGTACGGGGCCCACTGGTTTTTCTATAAATATGGACCTTAGGCCTCATTTTACACTTTTCGTCAATTGAAAGCCTGAGCCCTAAATTTTTACTGTTTATACACCTCTGAGACTAATATTTGTGTGTGCCTGCATTGAGTGCCGGATCCTTCTTATTCCTGGTAACATTTCACACATTTGTCTTTAATTATTTCATATGTTTTACTTTTGTTTGTTTCCCAGTAGTTGTAGCCTCCTCTTTATTTCCGTTTTTCTTAGGTTTAATGATTAAGTTAGTTTATATGTTGCTTTTGGATGTTGGGCATGATTTTTATGTTGGTTAATTGAGTAAAGACAACTAGGATTCAAAAACTTGAACAAAATGGACGAATTTGTCAAACCCTAACTCAGTCCCTAAGATAGCCACAGCGCGGCCCGCGGTTTTCTCCGCGGCCGCACTACTGCTGGTGTGGTCCGCGCTGGCCCAACGCAGCCGCGCTCCCATTTTACGTGGTCCGTATTGGGAGAATAAGAGAGGTACTTTTCTGGGTGTATGATCAGTGCGGTCCGCGGTCGCTTTCATGTGGCCCGCAGTGCCTCTAACGCGGCCGCATCCCTGATTGTGCGGTCCGCGGTGCCGTGTTCTGCAATGGTTTCTGCAATCTTTTCATCTGCTGCTCTGCAATTGTTTTCACTAACTGATACACTACTTGTGCTTAAACTAACAATGTTAGACATGTTTGATTGTAGATCATGGTTAAACAAAGAGGCAGTAAAAAAACAAAACAACCCGGGAGAGGTGGTGCCTCCCGAGGGGGTAAGGGCAAGAGAATAGCAAAACTTACTCCCCAGGCTCGGGAGAACATTAAAAAGGCCCAGAAACCGATACGGGTTGCTGATAGGGCTGCCTCTCATTCTTTGGGGAGTGAGTATGTGCCCTCCAAAAGCATATCCTNCGGGAGAGGTGGTGCCTCCCGAGGGGGTAAGGGCAAGAGAATAGCAAAACTTACTCCCCAGGCTCGGGAGAACATTAAAAAGGCCCAGAAACCGATACGGGTTGTTGATAGGGCTGCCTCTCATTCTTTGGGGAGTGAGTATGTGCCCTCCAAAAGCATATCCTCAGATTCTGTCCCAACTCACATAACCGACCCCCTCCACCTAGTTGATACTCCTCCACCATCACCCTCAATCAAAAGACTAGTGAATGTAGTCTTAGATTTATCTGATCAGTCCGTGGCCGGTAGTGAACAATAATCCACCTCCCCCATAGCTTCGTTATCTGGGGAGAGTGCAAAACAAGGTGAGGGAGGTGAGCCTCAGATTGGGGGTATTGAAAGACCTAGAAAACCTAAAGTTTGGGAAGATCGATTCATCAGTCAAGTGGCATTTCACAAGTTCAGGGAGTGGTGGCCAGTGAGGAAGTTGATACCGGAAAGAAGTTTTATTGATACTGACCTTTTACCCCACAACTCGAACGTGCAGAGGGAGTTCCGAACTAGATAAGGCTGGGAATTTTTCAAGGAAAAGTTTTATACCAGTTTGAGGAAGCTGCTGATTGCTACCAGTTTCTGTTCACTTTAGAGCTTATCTAGGTAGATTTCCATCATCCCCCCACATTGGAGTTGGATGAATCCTCTATGTCGTTTCTGCTGCTTGGGGAGGAAATGGAGTTTGATTTATTTGTTCTGTGCTAGAGTTTATAAAATTACTTAGTGTTGTATTCTTCTCGTAGAAGTATTGGGGAGAGGTGATTAGGCAAGACATGTCAATTTTCTAGCTTACTGAGAACATGACCCTTGATAGGAAGGTGTGGAGATCAAGAATTAACTTGGTATGCTAGGTAGCCGAGGCGTGTCCTTACTCGTTCGGTAGTTTTAATGCATCTCTCAGTGTTAGTCTTGTATTTTCTTATTATTAGATTTATGTTATTGTTTGCTTTTCTTTCGCTTTGATTTTTTGTTTGGTTTGCTGGTGTTCTTGCTTGTTGCTACTCTTTCTTCTCTATCTTTCCTAAGGCGAGGGTCTTCCGGAAACAACCTCTCTATCTTCTTCGGATAGGAGTAAGGTCTGTATACATTCTACCCTCCCTAGATTCTACCAGTCGCATTACACTAAGTTCTTGTTGTTGTTGTCGTTGTCGTCGTATTCTTCTCGTCTAACAAATTGGTTTAGTTTGGAAGGTAAAGAGAAGTGGTATAAACAGTCTGAGAATGGAAAAAATTTAGCTGACATATATTAATATATAATAGCAGCAAGCTGTTATTCATCTAACTTCTTCATTTCAAATAATCTTTAGAAATTTAGAGAAATCTTCAGAAGCCTCTGCCTCTATATATGGAAAGTGGCACCTAGGTGCAGAGCCTGAGTTTATACCATCACTTAAAATTTCCTTTCATCTAATATCTGTCTATTAAAGCTGAAGCATGCAACAGAAACCCAGAGGGCAAAGGGCAGCCCGGTGCAGTAAGCTTCTGTTATACGCGGTGTTCGGGAAAAGTATCGGACCATAAGGATGTATTGTACGCAGTTTTATCTTGCATTTCTGCAAGAGGATGTTTTCACGGCTCGAACCCGTGAACTCCTGGTCACATGGCAGCAACTTTACTAGTTACGCTAAGGCTCCCTTCAGAAACAACCCAGAGCAAGTTTTTGAAATACTTTAAAATATCATATCTAGGATTTGAACTTGTGATTTAAAACAATTTTTGAACCCCCTTACTATTGCAATAGCATCTTTTCGGGTGAAAATCATTTACCCTATCCAACGTTGTGTTAAAAATCAAACTCCCCCCCTCAACTTTGAACAATAATCATTTTCATACACAATACCTTTTTTGCCCTTGAATTTTTAATTTCCTCCTCAATTCAATATTTTTTTATTATATAATATTTTTTTTATGGTTTTAACTATAACTTAAACTATTTAATACCTATTATAAATTGTAATTAGAGTTCATTACAATTATAAGTAGAATAAGTAATCAGAGTCAATTAAAATTACCATATCTTTATGATTGTTATTTAATGTAATGCATATTAAATATATATTTATGTTATATTTTCTTATCGACGAAGCTATAAATTCATACAAGAGGGACCCTAATTTTTTTAAATTTCGGATTGAACTTGTGAGCTAAGATAACTTGGGGTATTTTTGTGACGACCCAAAGGGTCATCACCGTTTTTCTCTTTCATTCTGCACTTTCGAGGACTTGAAAATCTCATTTATACTTGCCTCGATTTGCGTGCACAGTCCGGGCGCGTAGCCGGAAAGATTATATGTTAAATTCTGTGAAAAATTTCAAGATGTGGCTTGAAAATGATTAAAGTTGACTTCGGTCAATATTTTTGGTATACGGACCCGGACCTGGACCCGTGATTTGACGGTCCTGGAGGATCCATAGAAAATATGGGACTCGAGCATGTGCCAGGAGTCGAAATTCGAGGTCTAGAGCCCGAGAAAAGAATTTTTCTGTGAAATTATTTTTCTGAAATTTTTAAGGAAAATGGAAATGAAAATTGATTAAAAGACTAAGGTATCGGGTTCGTATTTTGGTTCCGACATTCGGAACAAGTCTTAAATATGTGTTAAGCGCCTTCTGTAAAGTTTGGTTGAAAACGGACGTCATTTGACGTGTTTCAGACTATAAGTTCCAAATTTGAAAGTTTATGAAACTTATAATAAAATCATGTGTTTTGAGGCTTGATTCTATGTACATGATGTTATTTTGGCGATTTGATCGTACGAGTAAGTCCGTAGGATGTTTTTGAAGTTGAGTGTATGTTTGGGTTGGAGCCCCGAGGGCTCTGGTGAGTTTTAGATAGGCATCAGATTGCATTTTCTCATTTTTAAAAAAATTTGGTGTTCTCTAGTTCTGCAGGTTTCGCAATTGCGAAGCCAACACTCGCAAATGCGAGCTCGCAAATGCGAGCATTTTATCGCAAATGCGAGAAATTCCCTGGGCAGCCACCTTCGCAATTGCAAAGATATCCATCACAAATGCGATGCCTGCCTATGAGCCCAGCCTTTGCAAATGCGAATGATTGCCTGCAAATGCGATATTGGGCATTCGCAAATGCAACGAGTTTTTCGCAAATGTGAAAGTCCCAGTGTTCGCCTGGCTTCGCAAATATGAAGCTGTGTTCGCAATTCCCACATTTTGGTCAGGGTTCGCAATTGTGAACCCCAGTTCGCATTTCCCACATCTGCAACCTGCATTTTTCATACTTAGACGAATTTTCACCTCATTTCTTCATTCTTTCAACTCAAACACTCCATAGGCGATTTTTCAAGAAAACTTTCTTCCCCAAACCATTTGTAAGTCAATTTTTACTCAATTTCTTCAATCTCTAACATTATTAAACATATTTTTATCTTAAAATCAAGGATTTCCATGGGTGAAAATGGGGTTTTTGGGTAGAACCTAGGTTTTCTTAAAATTGGGGGTTTGGACCTCAATTTGAGGTCTGATTTCAAAACAAATCATAGATATGAACTCGTGGGGGAATGGGTAACCGGGTTTTGGTTCAAACCTCGGGTTTTGACCACGTGGTCCCGGGGAGCATTTTGGGAATTTTTGAGTAAAACTTTGGGAAATTCATTTTCATGCATTCAAATTGATTTAATTAGCATTTGTTGATGCATTCAAGTAATTTGTAACTAGATTCGAGCGATTTTGTGGTGAATTCGAAGGGTAAAGCTATAGTAGATGCTTGAGTTGAGTTTGGAGCATTTGAGGTAAGTGTTTGATCTAACTTTGGCTTGAGGGAATAGGATTAGAGTATTATTTGTTGATTGCTAAATGTTGAGTACGGTGTACAGGCATGGTGACGAGTATCTATACACCGGTGTCTAGCATGACCGTGAGTCCTTATTTGTGCTTATTTGGAATTCGGTAGTTACATTCCCTTGTTAATTGATGGTTTCTATCTGATATGAAGAGGGTGAAAAGGAAATACGATTTGTAAACTCCTTGGAGCGTTGGCTCGATCTTTGACTAGATTATAGAGTAAGAAATGAATGTAAAAGAAAGAGATGTGATTATTCCCTTGCCGGGACGTGTAAGTTATGGTTGTTATTCCCTTGCCGGGAAATTTAACTGCTTAGTCCTATTCTCCCTTGCCGGGAAAACTTTATATACTATGAATTAGGATCGTGTAGCACACCGACCACTTATATATTATGAAATGGAATCGTGTGGCACGCCGACCACTTATATATTATGAAATAGGATCGTGTGGATATATTTTATGAAATAGGATCGTGTGGCACGCCGACCACGTATATATATATTCTGAAATGGGATCGTGTGGCACGCCGACCACCTAGATATGTTATAATATGAGATCGTGTGGCACGCTAACCACTTATATAGATTATGAGAGCTGATGTAGTTTCGTGTTTACTTCTGACAAGTTGATTTCATCTGTAATTCCCCTACACATGTCCCCTCCCCGTTTTAATTGATATTTTTCTGCTGTTATTTCATTGCACTTGTATATATATCTGCACAGGTTATTTTTGGTAGGTCCTGTCTAGTCTCGTCACTACTTTACTGGGTTAGGCCAGGCACGTACCAGCACATGGGGTCGGTTGTGCTGATGCTACACTCTGTGCATCTTTTTGCACAGATCCAGGTGTTGGAGCAGCATTTGAGTAGCAGTAGCATTCTGGGAGCTAACTTTCAGTCCAGGGACATTCGAGGTAGCCTTGCTGACGTCCGCAGGCCCGGAGCCCTTTCTATTTTATTCAGTTTATTATCATTTGTACCGAAGCAGACAATTTATTTTTCATTCAAACCTTGTATAGTATTCTCTAGACATTCGTGAGTATTGTGACACCAGTCTTGAGTAGAAGATTTGTTAAACTTCTGCATTTCTTTCAGTTAACTATGTTTTAGACTTCCGCTTTATTATTAAATATTTTATTATTTCTAATATTGTTGTGGTTCGTTAAAAGAGGTAATTGATAATTGGCTTGCCTAGCTCCTATTAGTAGGCGCCATCATGACTTCCGAGGGTGAAAAAATCCGGGTCGTGATAATTTTTCAATCCTCTTATATGAAAAATTCGGATTGAACTTGTGAGCTAAGAAATTAAAATTTTTGAGCTAAGAAAATAGAGTTCATTAATTTCTTAGCTCACAAGTTCAATCCAAGTTTTTCATATAAGAGGATTGAAAAACTCACAAGTTATCTTAGCTCACAAGTTCAATCCGAAATAATTTAAAAAATTGGGGTATTTTTCAAAGAAAAATCCTCTTATATGAATTTCTAGCTCCGTCGCTAAGAAAATATAGCTTAAATATATATTTAATATGCATTACATTAAAATAGCAATCATAAAGATGAGGTAATTTTAATTAATCGACTCTACTTACTTATTTTACTTATAATTTTAATGAACTCTAATTATAATTTATAATAGGTATTACATAATTTAAGTTATAGCTAAAATCATATAATAAAAAAGTATTGAATTGAGGAGAAAATTGAAAATTCAAGGGCAAAAAAGATATTGTGTGAGACAAAGGAGGAAGAATAATTATTGTTCAAAGTTGAAGGGAGAGTTTGATTTTTAACACAAAGTTGGGGAAGGTAAATGATTTTCACCCTATCTTTTCTTGTATTAAAGGGATTCAATAGTTAATCATTAATAAGGTCCTTTTCAACATCACTATCAGTATTTATTATTCTTTTCGGTCCACAACAAGTGACTAATTTATTTTTTTTGTCCAAAATAAATGTCAATTTATATAATTAAGAAAAAATTTAATTTATTTTTTCATAATTACCCTTATATACGTATTCCTAAAAAAATCATTTACTTCTCACATTTGAAAAGAGAAGTAGGTACTACTACTATAACTATGATGCAACATTTAACGAAGGGTAGTTTAGTCACACTAACTATTTTCGTCTAGAATTTAGTATGTTCTTAATGGATGTGTAAAAAAAAATTGGTCACTTATTATGGACCATAGGAAGTATTATTTAAGTACTATTTCGTCCAAGATTTTAACAACATTCCTATTTATTTAGCATTTATATACCCTACTATTTTCCAATCAAATAATGAGAGAAATTGCAACTAGGAAGAACAAAGATTTTTTTATTCCTGAACTAGTTAGGAGTAGCCTGGGCTAAGCCCAGACCCAATTATTGTGAAATTTCCTTTTTATCCTATAAAGTTGCATCCAAAAGTTGGAATTACGGTGTCTATAAAAGATTGGAATTGATCGCAGCCACTTGGTAATTTAGTACTTTTGATTTTCGACATTCCAATGTAAAACTTTGTTTGATTAAATGACTATTCTCAAATGCTTTGTAAACTATTGTAGATGATTTAGAACTATAATTGTATTAGTGAAAATTAGACTCGCCATATGGGTCTATTAAATGGCGACACGTGTCAGCAAAGTTTGAAGAAAAGTAAAGAATGACATGTAAAGATGATATGTGAAACATCCTCAGGACCGAACATACCGTGCCTGTTAGCCTCGAAACTGATCATCATGAAATAGCCCAGATCAGGTGCGGGGGAATATCTCATAATTACAAATGAGGAAGGAATCACTTAATCCCGAATTATATGGGATTTACCATCATTACGCCATCAGTTACAAACCAATTATTAATAAATGCAATAAATGATTGTAACGGTAAAGGCAATCAATTCAAGATTGACTCAACATGCACGAAGTTGACTCAACAGGCACGGGATTGACTCAACAGGCACGGGATTGACTCAACAGGCAGGTGATAGACTCAACAGGAAGGGGATTGACTCATCGGTTACAGAATCAACTCATCAGTTACGAAATTAACTCATCAGTTACGGAATTTCAGCATTTACACAGCTATTACAAGTCTTCCAAAAGTAATGGATGAATTGAGTAAATGCTCGTAATGGACACATAATTCAAGGAGAATGGTTACTTAGATTTAGTCGTATAAATAGACATACTTTTACCACCAGTAGGGTAATCTAATTTTCTTCTCTACAATTCTATACATTATAATTTATAGCATATTGCTCTTAAGTTAGCCATAGTTCGGCCCTTCAAGCTCTGTCCGGCTCATTATCCTATCAAGGATCATTCAATAAGAATTCTTTCTTCTCTGCTTTATTTTTATTAAATTATCTGTCATTGAATTTATTTCCCACTTCTCTATCACGTTGTATTAACGAAATTTTATATCTTTCGGATTGAATCGGTTGCTTGTGGCCCGTCATATAAAATTATTGCTTTGACCTTGAAAATTATTTTTTGGGTTAAACAGTTTGGTTCCGTCAACGAGAACTCAAGCAAATTTGCTATTCGTCCGAAGAAAGTAACAATTTTTGTTAATATTTGCTTGTTTTCAGTTTAAACATTCATCATGGCCGAAACTTGCCAATCAACACAATTGAGGACAACCAATTTGGAGATGGATTTACCATGCAAAATAAAAAGGGAAGAATAACCATGATAATGATATGTAAACAACAAGCAGAGAAAAATAGAGAATGTACATCGATATATTGATACCGCAACTATCAGTACCAGAATTGATTATAACAAATCTGTACAAAACAGTTCTGGAATATGAGGTTCAAGTACACCAGGTAATTTTAATTTGCAAAATTTAGTTCTAACCTTGCAGAAACAGATCAAGGAACAAAATAAGCGGGTAGAACACCTCCGAAAATTCCTATCTATCCTACAAGAATGATATGCGTAACAGTTACAGCACCAGGATTTAAACATAAGAAGACACGGTCCGAGCAAAGAGATATGATATTTTCTTCACGGGCTGGAAAAGATCCGGATCTATCCAAACAGGTAAGGAATTACCTTGCTAAATTATAAAATTTCATAGGAGAAGAATGAAGATTAGGAAGGAACATGGGTAAAATACCCACGGGATTGCTTACAAAGATACCACACCTAACAACTGAAGAAGAAGAGATAACTGCGGGATGGAATAGACCACGAGGAAGGAAGGTTCATTAATAAAGTTGGACAATTATACAAATATTTTTCGAAGCAATCACTGGACCAAAAGCATCAGAAGCCACGAGGTCAAATGCTGAAGAACTAGAAATTATCATTGACTTCCCAAATAGGAAGGTTTACGTTGGTCGTGACTCGACACCAAATTTAAAGGTAATTTTTGCATGTTAACAAAAATTACTTTGCTTGCCTCCATGCTAACATAATAGGTGTACTACCGGAGGTAAAGGTTTATATGCTCAGTATTAACCCGTAAAATAATCCGGCCAACCAAAAGAAGAAACTAGAGTCAAATAATAAAAGATAAAGTTACAAAACTTTGAAAGAGCGGTTTAGTCCGAAAAGTTGAATCGTTCGAACTCTCTATCTAACAACAACGCATCATCACTTTCAAAATTCCGAGGAAAACGATTATTGACGGTACACTAATTATCTCGGATGTCTCGGTAAATGCAATTTTAATTCAAGAAGACAATGGTACACATTCTCCTATCTATTATAGAATGCTCTTAGATACGGAAACTACATATCAATATTTTGATATGTTGGCATTAATTGTAGTTGCCCTAAATCTAAGGCTTTAGTTTCAATGTCATTTAATTTCCGTAGTCACTATATTTTTATTATGCAATATTTTGCATAGACATGATCTATCAGGAAGGCTAGCTAAATGAGTAGTCGAACTACGTGAATATGTATTGTTTATCAACTACGTACGATTATAAAATTCAAATTAAGCATATTTATGATTAATCTTAGCTCGAACATATTACCCGAACATGTTATTTTTGGGATAATTCTCGGGATCTGGACCTTCTACACAATTAGGTCCACAAGTACTAAACTTCCCGAGTTAGGGACAATGCTTAATGCCTATCAGAAAAAATAGTGAGATAATTCATAAAATTTATTTTATTACTAACAACAAAGCCGAGTATGAAGCATATGCTACAGGTCTTAAATTAGCTTGGGGACTCAGAGCAAAAGTATTGATTTAACTATTGATCAAATCCAAGAAAACTATGCAGCCCAAGAAAATAGAGCTGGATGTGTTAGTCTCGGATCTACTGCTGATATCACTAATTCTGAAAGCAACTCCAGGCTCTTATTGAGAAATATTGTTTCCGGATCAACCAATCTTGGGATTGAGCCATCTCTTATTTAGGCGACCCCTGATCTATCATCAATTAGAATGAAAATGAGGTAAGCCTGACTAATTTGATTTGAAATTGGCATAATAAATTCATTTATTACTTGCAGAATGTGACTTTACCCAAAGACAAACATGCTCTCCATAACTCTGAGTGCGTCTCATCCCGTACTACCTGCCTTGTTGAAGGATAATTATATTTGAGAATATTCAAGGATCCAAAAGATAAAATGCCACATGGACCAAACAAACAAAATATATGATGCGAGAAATTTATAAAGAAAGCTGTGAAAATTACTCCGGTAATAAGGCTTTAAATCAAAAACTCATCGAAGTCAGTATGAATAGCTCAAATCAAGATATGGCATGATCCTCGACAACATTTTGGAACCTCCGTAGTTCCTAACCTGAGTATGAAATGTTGGAACTAGACCATTTGAAAGTCCATCAATATCGAAACTAACTATCCTACTGGGGACTATTAAACTGCGAATTTTCAAATTATGATTCCAGTGTTTGAGTTCTCATACCTCAAAACTCAAACGCTAGGAAGATTACTTATACTTGAAGATTAGTGAATTTGACCTGACATTATTTACCAGCTCAACTCAGTTAGTTGTATTACTCATATCAAGCATAAACACTTTAAACAGTGTTGAATGAGTTCTTCAAAAATATGTATACTACACATACACAAAAAGAATCGAGAACTCCATGTCAGAGTCAATAATCCCACGATAAAAAATAAGAGTTTTACATGTAACTCAAGATAAAGGTATGCAAATATGCCACCAGAATAAAGTTCACTTTGAACAAACACGCAACTTATATTCGTTCCAACAACGACCATTCAAGCTAAATATATAAGCTTTTCTTAATGGATAATTGTATTATGACTCGGATCGATTATCCCGTAAATCTCAAATATTATTTCAGACATATGTCCCTTTCTACTTGGAAGTATGTTCATATACTCCAATTTAGATTCAAAATCCAATCAGATTAAATGTCTCTTCAGGACAAATCTACTAAGATATATATATTTATTTGAGATCAATACTCCCTCAAATTCAATGTCTTACCGGGATCAATACTCCCGTAAATTTTAATGGGGTCAATACTCTTGTAAATCCTACCGGGTTTAATAACCCCTTAGGCTAAAAGTCTACTCGGATCAATCGATCCTATTTTACGCCCGAATGAAAAGGAGGCGTCCTATTCATAGCGTTTAAAGTATATAAAAGAGCCCTCTTTTATTTAAAAGTTAGACACTCAAAGGTACAACTTTAGACATCGCACAAGTAACGATACATCAAATATATATTTTAAGTCTAAAAGACTGGGTATGAGCACTCAAATAATTTTCTAAAGTGCCAAGAAAAACTTGTACTCGGATAAATTATATAAACAACCAAATAATGATATTAGACCCGAAAGATACGAGGAACACTGTATTATACCCGATCTAGATTACTACCCTTCTGATGAAATAAAAGGGTTAAGCAGTCATCATCTAAAATATATACCTCCGAGTCCCGTATGTTTTTTCTTTTCAGGAAATGGACCACATGGAAGGAATAATCAAATGCTCGAGATTTCATACTTCAAAGATCTAACACTTGGGGGACTATATATATGGAAGACAAAGAAGACTAGAAAAATCGGAATTTAAGTTAAGCCTAAGGTCTACCCAACAAATTGAAAGTTAAGAGCAAAGTTACAAGCCAAAGCCAAAGCCAAAGAAAAACCTTATCATAGTTAGGTTAAAAAGCAATGTAATAAAAACCTTGTGTCTTATTCAAGTGAAACAGGTTACAAATAAAAACCTTGTGTGTTTTGACCTTGTGTCTTATTCAAGTGAAACGGGTTATAAATAAAAACCTTGTGTGTTTTGACCTTGTGTCTTATTCAAGTGAAACATGTTACAAATAAAAACCTTGTGTTTTGACCTTGTGTCTTATTCAAGTGAAACAAAGCTATGAATAAAAACCTTGTATATTATTCAATACTAGTATAGTACTCGTGCGATGCGCGGTAAGTAATAATTAAAAAAGAAGAGTGTATATATATAATAAAAATATGTATATTGCAAATTAGAATTAGCGAGCGAATACAAAAGGAGTTAAATTAAAATTAAGTAGATGAATTTTGTTGAGAGTAATATAGGTGGTTAAGTATGAATGAAGTGCATGACAGTTGTATTTGAAGAAAGTTTCCAAAAACCTGTGAAGCTAGTTCAGACATATGGTAATCTTCAAGACGTATAATGAAAATGAAAAAGTCAAACATCAAAATTTTGAGTCTAATTTATAACGCATGAAGTCATATTAAATAGTATTTTATTGTTTATCTTATTTATGTTCATCGATGAAATTAAGCAATTTGACAGATAGATAAAGTATTTATCTCTGATAATTGATGTATTAGCTGTATTTTTTTTACAGAGTATCAACGAAGAGCAATACAACAAAAAAATAAATGGTCTAAGCAAGAGAGAAATATGAGATAGTACTTTTACTGTCCCTCGCAAATGTTGTTATGTAAGACTGTATTTGTATCTATATTCATTCCAACATTAAATTATAAAGTGCATGCCGTCCACATTGATAGAAAAATTATTGTTTTTATTGGGAAAAATGTAGTTTGTACGCCAGAAAATATAATTTGCAAGAAGATGGTCTTGGTAAGAAATGTTTAATTTTTTTTTAATTGGACATTAGCATGAACCTAGCATCATGAAACGATTTTAACGCATATGTTGTAATGTTAGGAGTTTTTGTAATTGGTGATTGCTCAACTCTACCTATAGGTGTTGTGTGATATGAATTCTGAACAATAGCTGTTAGTTATTTTAAATATATTTTGTAGTTGATACCTTTCAATTTTAGTCATAATTCATCATAATATAGTAGTCAGATGTAGTTTATTATCATATGAAGTAACAGAAGAGAATGGATCAACCTTCAACCACAGTAAGAAATTGCATAAAGGATAGGAATACCTATTATAGTGATTCCAAATACTATTTGTGTTTATAAAGTACCATGGCAAATTGATATATACATAATAACCTCTCTAGGAGACTGTCTTATAAAACTTTATACTCAAAGTTGTATACGCCATGGGACGAAAATCATGTACAAATTATTCTTGTATGTTACTTGCGAAACCATTGCTTCGTATGAAAATTATAAAATATATGTTTAATTTTACTTATCGAAAGGAACTTAAGTTAAGTTAATATTTTAATTTTTAAAGGTATACTATAATGCAAGTATATTTTGGATGAATTAATATTTGTAAGTACGTAAATAAAAATATATTCTTTATAAATATTTGATTTGAAATTAGGCAAAACAGATTGTAAAGTATTACTATACATGAGAATTATATATAATGAACTAAAGAGCGAAAGTAATGTTTTTATTCAAGTTTTTTCTATTTTAAGATATTGGGTATCTTCTTAAACTTGCCTTATTTAAAGGAAGAATTTAGTGTTATTCCATTTTGTTTTGTAATTTATGTTATACTCTTAAGAAACAAATAGAGTAAAATGACAGATAATATTGCAAATAAATAACAAACTTTCATTAATTGTAAAATTAAAGGTAGTTGTACATACGGTTCTCCCACTCAGCTTCAAATTTAACAATATAAACCCAAAAAGGTTCACTTGGCCAAACCTCGTGATAAATGTCAGTTAAAATTGAACCTAACGGTTGACCAAGTGAATCTACTAAAATTACTAAAGCTTCCCAATCAGATAGTATAATTTTGTCTATAGAATCAATTAGTAAATCTCGAGTAATTTTATAATTTCTAATTTGTTCGTCTAATGAAGGCATAAGTTCTCTAAATTTTTTTTCTCTTTCCCTTCTTTTAGCCCTTCGATCTCTTAACATATTTTGTATGGGCGTTGTGATTTTCCTGATAACTTCAGCCTTTGCGTCTGATTTATTATAGGAATAAATGCTGCGACGGCGAAACCTTCTACGTTGTCCCCTTTGTTGAATTTGAGAACTCGTAGTTGGATTAATTTGAATGTGTCCTTATTTAGTCATATCTGAAATAAAATCAATTAAAGAATAAGAATCGCTACAACATATTCTTGTGATAATATAGGAAATAAATATTAATTAAAAATTATAATTGATTTATACAACTATTTTAAAAGAAATTGTCAAAGTGAATGAAGGACAAACATGTTTACTGGATATAAAGCTTCCTTGGTTGACCATCCACCGCCAAAAAAAAAATATAAATAATTTTGTGGTAATTTTTTCGAATGTTAAAGGAGATGAGATGAATTTTCGAGATAAATTCTTTATTTCTGAAAATGAAAAGGAAGTGTAAAAACTTTAAAACTTTCAGCAATTCTAGCCATGTAACGACTAAGGTAAAAAAAGACATCATTATGCTAAATTACGATATGAGTATTTTAACGAAGTACTCTAGATTTCCAATTAAATCAACATCTGAATATATTAAATCAAGCAAAGGGAAGGATCGTTGCAGTAGCATAAACTAAACTTGATATTGTATTCACTACGTAAAATAAAAATGTTAAGTAAAGTCAAAAAAGGGAGATATTTTTAGCAGCAAAATATAAATTTGATCTTGTATTCAATGTGATGTATAATATAAAATGTACAGGTGTTACTGTAGTAGAAAATATTTTGGATAGCCCTTTGCGTTGCAACATCTATTAATGGCTAGCTAGTGATTCAAAATATTGAGGCTATACTGATAGGTAAACAAAAATTATGTATATCGTAAATGTGCAAACAATGCATAAAACTTCATACCTTTGTTATTGTGCGAAAATTTTACGACTTGAGGCTACACGGATTTTGCAAAATAGTTGTTCCGTAATACTTTCTTTCACCTATTCTTGTTTAAACGCCACTCTTCCTAAGTTTTTTATAATATGATGTGATTTGTATAGTGGGAAAGTGATTATAGTGGGGCATTGTGGATGATTTGTGAAGGGATATGTGAAGTAGTGGATGATTTGTGAAGGGATATGTGAAGTAGTGGGGAGGAACATGAGGATTGTTGATGGGAGTGGGAGAACGTATGGGAAATAGTATAACAGAAAGAACAACACAATTAAAATGATGAAAGCTAAAACTTTAACGAAAAAAAATTAATTTCACAGGTATAACTTTAACGAAACAGGCTAACGAAAGGCTAAAAACGTTGTTAATTGGGCTATAAGCAAAACGAAATGTAAATTTTATTACTTAAATGCTTTTACGTTGCGTACAACAGTAAGTTAATTAAAATAGTGAAAAAGCTGTGCTGGTTAGGTTCAGACGTTCAAATATTCATAATGTATCGTATGTAAGTCGGATCACTTTAAGTATTATCAGAATGACGCGCAACTAACGAAAACTAATTACTGAGTTTGCAACAAACTTGTCATAGCGTATGCTTATAATACGAATGGACCTATTGAGTAGCGAAATAAACAGATGGAAATGGTAGTGTCATATGTTTGTATTCGATAAATTTTTTCAATACAATTGATTATGTATTGCTGTCAAAGTTAATACAAAGTAACTGGCAAAGTTTGGTAGAAGGGAAAATATGAAATGATCCAAATATGTTCTTCATAACTAATAACTACTATAATAATTTATAACAACATGATTTATTTCGCTAACTGTTATATATGCAAAGATCAAATGCTGTTTTATTCTTTATATACATTCCGGCGATATTATTTCCAGAAATCACTGCATTCGAATCTTCTTGTACAACTATAGCGGTAATACATGTACCTATCTTGACTGCTCTGTTAGCAATAAAGATCAACTCCTTATCTTTATTACAGACCTAAAAAGTGTTTACAAAAAATAAATTGACCATCAGTAGTAAACTTGTATTTAAATATACTTTCTAAAAAGCAAACAAAAGAGAAGAAGGATTAGTTGAGATTTCTTTACATACTCATAGTTAGTATTTGTAGTGTGATAGCTTCTGTTGTTGATGCTCCTTTTGTACTTTGGATGTTCAGTAAATTAAAATAAACTGAGTATTACTGCCAAAACTTTACTGGAATACAAAAATGATATTATTTAGTTCAATATAACCATACAGTAAAGAGAAAACAGTAAAATTAAACTTGGTGATTTCTACCAATATTCTAAATGTTTAAATTTATATTATGTTAAGATCTAGTTTTACAAACCTCGGAGAGGAACTGAGATTATGGTGGTCGCTACCATGTAGAAGACGTGTGCCAACGAACGTGCTGGTAAAGCAGGACGACCAGCTCCTGCGAAGTAATTGAGGTTTTAGACTCTGCATAGATACATGAAAGATTAGGAAGATTACACAGTTCCAGATATACAAATGATTTACCATCGAAATGTAGTCCTATTACTCATTATATCATTGTAGTGTATAATTTTTCTTCTTCTGTTTTCTTAGATATGTTTTTAGAAGTATAGTCACTATTTGTACTATGTTAGCTTATCTTATTCAAGCTACTTTTATTGTTTGGATGTTAAGTAAATTAATATACCTTGACGTTTGCTTCAAAAAGTTGACTGGAATTCTAAAATTTAAGAGTGTAGTTGCAGTAAAAACCATATATAACAGAGGAAACCGTAAAGTTATTCACATAATATACTCCGAATATATACACGAACGATTAGGAAGATAAGAATTTAAGAAATACAAATGATTAACCTTGTAAATGTTGTTCTCTAACACAACAACATTATCATTTAAGAGTTGATGAAATTTGACTTCAAATTAAGTCGAATAACTGAACCGATACTTAAAACTCAGTGTCTGTTGTTTAAAGTTAGAGCCTTTTATGAGGATGGTAAATTAAGAAAAGTGGTTGGAACAATGGCTCACTTTCCTTTTGATACCATGTTGTCCAAGATAATTGTTGAGTCTGAAAATTAGAAGTGGTATGCGGAGACAATAACAATTGCTCCATTGCTTGTATCTTCCAAATGACTGACAACTCCAACATGACAGTTTCGCGAATGAAATGTAAATAATAATAAGATATTAAAATCATAGGCAGAAAATATAATTATTTTAAATTTTAGGAAAAAGCTGTGTGTAACAAATAATTTAGTGTATTCCACATCAAAGTTAGAAATCAATTCGTTATATGGTTGCAGCTGAAAGACATTCATTGGTAAAAGTAGTATGATGTTTCAGCAAAGGTTGGATTCATCTGAAATTCATAACAAAGGTAAAATGTTGATTATATGTCTGAAAGTAATATTTCTTGCAATGAGTTAAGTTGTAAAATATCTAAATAACGCAGTAATGTTACTGAGATTAAGGGCAGTAAACGTGTAACACAAACACATACTTGAAACAATACTATAACAATATTAAATGTCCATAATATAGATATTTTGGACCTGTGATAAGTGTGAATCCATGTGATGTGTGAACTCTAAATACATGGTGTATTTTAAGTTATATTTATACATAATGGAGGAATTACAACATGTATTTACAGTTTACACATCACATGGATTGAAACTTATATATCAGTAGCATAATCAATAATAAAGCTCCCGAAGAGCTTAGTAGCAAAGGCGTTTTAATGGAAATTATAGGAGCCATGATAATTGAAAGCTTATAGGATGATAAAGTAAGTAGCCTGAAGTGTTGAGGATGTGCTTCCAATCTTATTAGAACATTCCGTTTCCTCCCAAATGTGCACCATTTGATGGGAATCAGAGTAAATGCAAAAGGAGATAAATGTGGCTGCAAATTATGCCCTATGTGGATTTGAGATAGTTCCGTGATATTGGTAACAGAAACTAATTGACGCTCACACCACATAGTGTTCCACAAACATCTATTTAGTATGACCAGACTTGCCATTATCAAGTAAACAACAATTTATAACTATGTCATTAGCTGCTTGAAAAATACATTGTGACGATCCAACCCGTCGTCTCAGGTATCTCCGCCCTGTTTTCCCCGTTTTAGGCTTCTATATATTTCATTACATGTGTTTGGTGAATTTGAAGTAATTCGGATAGAGTTTGGTTGGAAATGAGACACTTAGTCTCTTTTAAGAAGACTTAAGTTGGAAAAGTCAACCGGATATTGACTTATGAGTTAGAGGGCCCGAAATTGAATTCCGATAGTTCGGTTAGCTTCGGAAGATGATTTAAGGCTTAGGAGCGCAATCGGATGTAATTTTGGAGGTCCGGTGAAGAAGTTAGCCTATATTGGAGAAGTTGGAATTTTGGCGAATTCCGGTTGGTAGGTGAGATTTTGATCCGAGGGTCGGAATGGAATTCCGAGAGTTTCACTAGCTTCGTTAGGTGATTTTGGATATGTCTGCAAATTTTGAGGTCATTCGGATGTCGTTTGGTTGGGTTTTTGATTGAATGTTAGTTTCGAAAGTTTTAAGGAAAATTAGGCTTGAATCGGTGGTAATTTGATAATTTTTGTATTTAAGGACGTATTTTTATGATTGGAAACAGTTCGTATGGTATTTTAGAGTGGGTTGGTATTTTTGGTTGAGGTCCCGGGGCCCTCGGGATGGTTTCGGATGGTTAATCGGGATGTTAGATGTGTTGTAGCAGGTCTGTTAGGAAGCTTCTGTTGTTTCCGCATCTGCGGTGGGTGAGCCGCATAAGCGGTCCTGCAAATGCGGCTCAGTGATTGCAAAAGCGGCCCCTTGGTGGCCTGGGAGTTTCCGCAGAAGCGGACCTTGTTCCGCAAAAGCGGTCTCCGCAAAAGCGGTCTCCGCAAAAGCGGAGTAGTGACCGCAGAAGCGGTTCTGTGTAGAAGGGTTGAGACCGCAGAAGCGGTAGTTTGACCGCAAAAGCGGTTACCGCAGAAGCGGTATAGGACCGCAGAAGCGGTCAAGCAGGATTTTTAGTTAAACCACAGAAACGGTTAATTGGACGCGGAAGCGGTACTGCAGAAGCGGTTATGGGAGCCGCAGAAGCGAAAATGTATGAAGGGTTTAATGTGATCAGTGTGTTCGAATTTCAGAAGTATAAAACCATTTTTGGGTGCGAGCTAAGGCGATTTTTGGGCGATTTCGAAGAGGCTTCATAGAATCATCAGGAAGGATATTTGGACTTGGTTTATGTTATTATAGTGTAAAAACATGAATGTATCATTGAAAATTGGAGGAATCAAAGGGTAAAAATGGAGGTTCTTGCTTAAAGCCTAAGAAATGGTAAAATAATAATTTGAGGGGCCAAATGGACTCCGATTTTGATAAATTTTATATGTACGGACTCGTGGCGAGACGAAAATTACGGAAATGTGAATTTTGTAATTTTTTGAGAAGCGGGCCCGGGGCTCGGGTTTTGTCAACTTCGTGTTTTTCGAGTTTTCCATTAGCCTATTTTGATGTATTCTTATTGGTTTTGATCAGATTTGGCACTCGAGGAGGTCGATTTGTGAGGGAAGCGCAAGGCGAGCTAGGATTTTTGGCCGGTTCGAGGTGAGTGGTAGTCATGAATGATATACTGAGGGTTTGAAACCCCGTATTGGCACTATACGGTGCTATGTTGAGATGAAACACGCGTCATGTGATGAGTGTGGTGATATTTTGACTGGGGATTTGGACTTAGTCCATCCCGATTGATGGTTTACTGTATTTATTGACTGAGACTGAGCTTATATCCGATTATTTAGGCTAGTTGTCATATTTGGGGCCTTGTGCCGATCTGTAGAACCTTAGGGAAGCCTGTGGAGCTAAATTACCCCTATAC
>MU689227.1:6818-28050 GCA_026770625.1 Nicotiana glauca | reverse complement strand
GGGGGGGGGGGGGGTTGCTAAAGGAGATGTTAAGAAGAAGAAGATGGCTAAGGGTTTTCTAGAGATGATGGGGAAATATTGCGTCGTCCTTCTATTTTTGGGGAGGGGGTCCTCTCTTTTTCTTATTAGGTCTCTAGGGTTTATAATTAAAAGGAGAAGGGAAATTGGTCAATGGTTTGGGCCAGGTTGATGGGAAGATGGGTCGTGGTGAGGAGTAAGTGGGCTGGGTCTAATCTTTGTGGAAGCTTGTGGATTTTTTGAGCCTCACAGTTAAACTGGCCCAATTGCAGGATTAAACAACCTATTTTGTTTTTTTTATTTTGCCTTTGAATTAAAATACTAAATTAAATCCTATCTTAAATATAAATTGCAAAGTTAATTTTATTTAACTGTATTAACAAATGCATGTAAAATTTTAAAATATTTTATTTGATTTTTATGTATTAATTCTAACAATTAAAGAGTGATTAATTCTTGAAAATACAAATTTGACATGAAATTAAAATGTGATAATTTTTTGTAATTTTCTATGATTTTAAGATATTAAACATGCATGAAATGCAACTAAATAAAGAAAAACTACTAAAATCCATTAAAATTATTTTTGGTCTATTTTTAGGAGTTATTTCCATGCAGGGCAAAAATTAGGTGCTCACAGCTCCCCCACTTTGCTCGAAAATATGAAGAATTTTCGAAAAAAGATAAAGTGAGCAATTACGAGCAATTTTTGCCTTTTTGAAACTCCATGGGAAGCATTTTTGAAAAAGTCTGACCGAACCTTGCTTCGGAGGTTGCCTACATATCCTTGGCTATAGAGGAATCATGTCAGTGTAGTTCTGGAAGTTTTGGTAGCTGGGACTACTGAATAGCTGTGATTTCACTACTGTTGCTGCTGTTACTGCTTGCTGAGCTCCTTATTACACTAAAATCAAAAATGAAAAGACTAACTAAACCTATGAGCTACGAGTTACAAGATTCCTATCTATGAGTCTTCTGAAGCTTGATCTTGAGCCATGGTTGGTTCTTCATGCAGACTCTGATCTGAATCTTGATGCTTGTTAGCTGCATGTGCTGGTTCAATCTTCTTCATATTTTTCGGATCAAGGCGGGACATGTAAAGCTTGTAACTTCACCTCTTGTCTTGAGTAGTCCACATCTTTTCTCTGCTTCTGCACTTTGAGTTCACTTCTTTTTCTTCTCTTTTTTCTTTTATTCTGGGTTGAGACTTATTCTTTTGGTCATCTCGAAACCTGTGCCTCACGGTATAACCTGCTCATGTACCAAAACAAACGAACGAACAGAGCTTTTTTGCCCCAGTTATCACTAGGAAAATTTCATGATTTATTTGTAACAAAACTCTACACTACTTCATTATTGAAAGCAATAAAATCAAGATTGTGTATCCTTGGGAAAAAGAGATTAGGGAGTGGAGACCCTATATCTAAAAATGAAATCAACTAGGGATTGAAGACCCTATTGTTGGAAAATCATCAATTAGGGAGTGGTAACCCTATGTTTGCATCAGGTTATGCTGTCATAAATTAGGGAATGGATCCCCTATATTGGCATTAACTAGGGAGTGGTGACCCTATTTTGGCATCAGGTTATGCTGACATCAACTAGGGAGCGGAGATCCGATGTTGGCATCAACTAGGGAGTAGTGACCCTATGTTGGCATCAGGTTATGCTGGCATAAACTAGGGAGTGAGAACCTATGTTGGAAAAGTCATTGGGTTGTGCCGGCATCAACTAGGGAGTGGGACCCTATGTTGGAAAATCATCGAGTTATGACGGCATTAACTAGGGAGTGAGATCCTATATTGGAAAGTCATCAGCTTATGCCGGCATCAACTAGGGAGTGAGACCCTATGTTGGAAAAGTCATTGGGTTATATCAACTAGGGAGTGGGACCCTATGTTGGAAAAGTCATCGGGTTATGCCGACATCAACTAGGGAGTGGGACCCTATATTGGAAAAGTCATCGGGTTATGACGGCATAAACTAGGGAGTGGGACCCTATGTTGGAAAAGGCATCGGGTTATGCCGGAATCAACTGGGGAGTAGGACCATATGTTGGAAAAGTCATCGGGTTATGCCGGCATCAACTAGGGAGTGGGAACCTATGTTGAAAAAGACACAGCTAGGGATTGGAGGCCCTTCATTTATGGCTTCTTTCTTCCAACTTCAATTTCAGAGCATTTGGGGTACTTTGGCTTTTTCAAATCTTTGTCGCGACGGTTAGCCACGTCGGACTCAACCTTTTCAAATTCATTTGCATTTATATGCACTTCAATTTCATTTTCTCCTTCCAAGAGTTTTCAATTTCAAAACATCAGCCACCATGGCCGGTCGAAGTCGACTTGATGCCCCTGACGAGGCTGGGTGCCTTATTGCACATTAGCTCATGTTAAATCAGAACCCTGTAAAATCAGTTTTGCCATCCCTTCTTTGTCTTAGTTTCAGAACAGAGTTAGACTGAAAGGGATTTAAATAAAACAAATAATGGAATGGAGAGTGAGTTTAAAACAAGAAGTGTCCCTTTCGGGGAAAGGAAAGAAGGACTTATCTAGAGTACATGCAGACTTCAATGAACATGCGCCTTTTGGACCTGATGCTTGATTTGTGTAAACCTTCCAACTCTCAAAAATTCATCACAACGTTTGCCTCAAAATCGAGAAACCTTGCCAGGACTCTGTCGATGCCGATGGCTGTAAGGATCCTCTTTTCGATCAGGGGCACCTTTTTCGGGTTTTCACATGTTGACCTCTCTCATTTCTCTTCTTATCGTCGCTTTATAGTACTCTTTGCGAGTTTTCACTAACAAGACTCTCTCATTTTTATTTCTCTTTGCCTACCATCGCCTTACGGTGCCCGTGGGGGTTTTCACCGATAACACTCTCATTTGGTTGTATTAGATCCAAGTAAATGTATCCTCCAATTTTGAACATCTTTACTGATTGATCGGAAAGACCTGAACATGATTTGGGTAAAAAGAGTTTGGATTGAATTACAACTTTGGAACCTTTCAAGCAAAACCATCGCCGAATAATTATAATTTCTGCCCCAGTTTCAACTTTGGGAGGAATTTGGTTTTATTTTGGTGTGATTGAACCCTAGAGAGAGACTGCTTACGTATCCTTTTGGAATCAAGTCGAACGTAATTCAGGGAACTTTGTTTTTTATTTTCTTTTGTTTTTTCCTTTCCTTTTTTTCATCTTTGTTTTTTCATTCATTTTTTTTCATTTTAATTTCTCCTTGTTTTTGTAACTTTCTTTATTTTCTTTTTTCATCATTTTTCATTCATCTTTTTTTCAATAATAACTTCCAGGTTCTAAAGAGGGTAATCAAAGAATGAGAGCCAGCTCAAAGGGTTTGCAAAAGGTTAAGTATGTTGATACTAAGAAAGAAAGCCTTCTTCATCCCAACCGGAGAACATTAATGTTGTATAGAATATCCAACATAGTACCTTTATCTGCATTTGGATTGATAGTTGTTTCAGGGACATTTCTTGAATGTGTCCCAAGTACAACACTCTCCTTTGGCACTACTCTCGTTATCATGTATGGACCTTTCCAATCCGGAACCAATTTTCCTTCAGATGTTCCAACTCTTTGTTTTATTTTCTTAAACTTATCTTCATTGCAATATAATTCTTGATTCATTATTTCGAGGCCTGACAACATTTCAGGATCTGGGCATGAAGTTCGCAAGCATGTCATGTTATTGAAATCTGCATTTAACAGAACTGAAAAGAGAATAAGAAAAGTGACAAGATTAAGAAAAGAGAATTCCTCGACAATGAAATATTAATTTCATTTGATTTTTTTGATTTTTGATTTTTTTAAATTATTTGAAGATAGAGGGGTTTATATCGAAAATTAAGACAATAAAGTAAAACATCCGGATCACACCTTGAGATAATCAGGATGCAGAAAGGATAGCAAGATTGGCTACTAAGACTCCCGTCTGATGGGGAACTTTCATGCTTGGTGACCATATTTTGGCTTTTCTTCTGTCTCGGCAATGGATGCAATGGCCTTCAGTGCCGGATCAAATTTCTCATATTCACAAATCATTCCGACTATTGGTCCGATGTTGTGGGCAAGCAACAGATTGTTCATCACATCAGGATCTTCTTCATCCCGAAAAATAATTCTTTCAGCTTCAATCAAATCTTCAACTTCTCCTTTAAGGGTCCAACAGTCCTCTACACTGTGCCCCACTACTCCAGAGTGGTATTCACATCTAGCATCAGCTCGGTGAGTTGGAGACTCGGGGTTCAGTCGATTCGGGGCCACTGGCTATAGTAGATTTAGCCTGATTGGCTTTTGGAACAAGCTTGAATACGGTTCACCAATGGGGGTGAACTGATTCTTTCTGAAAGACTCTCTTGGGAGAGGATTGTATTGAAGATCATTTGGTTGAGGATTATATGGAGCTTGGTAAAGATGGATATTTCTGGAATGTGGAGCACGATTTTGTATATAATGTTGTGGCCACGTGTAAGGTTGCGTGTTCATCACCACATAGGGAGGCGGTGCCACGGCATACACATCATCTTGAAGGGGATAATAGTATGGTGTGACCATAGGAGGCACATATGATTGGCTGAATGACCTGCGGGCCCTCTCGAGCTTAAAGCCATCATCGCTCCCTCTTCACTCCCATTATTGTTCATCAAATCCTCCGAACCATTTTGAGAAGCCTGTGATATGGCCTTAAAAGCAGCATAACTCAAGATTCGACCTTTTTTTAAACCGTTTTCAACCATTTCTCCAATTTTGATAGCCTCAGCAAACGACTTACCCATAGCGAACATCATATTCTAGAAGTAGTCCGCCTCTTGTGCCTATAGAAAGACCGTAAACATTTTAATTTTGTCTGTTAGAGGATTTAACCTGGCGGCTTGCTCACGCCATTTGACAGCATATTCGCGAAAACTTTCAGTAGTTTTCTTTTTCAAATTGGACAAAGAGTTTCTGTTTGGAGCGATGCCCACATTATATTGGAATTGGCGGACAAAATCTCGAGCCGAATCGTCCCACACATGCCAATGGGTAATTTCTTGATCCGTATACCACTCAGAAGCGATTCCGGAGAGGCTTCCCCCAAAATAGGCCATTAGCAGCTCCTCTTTTCCAACAACATCCCGCAGTTGGTTACAATATCGTTTTAGATGAGCGACTGGGTCTTCGTGCCCGTCGTACTTTTCAAATTTTGTCATTTTGAAGCCTGCTGGCAAGGTGACATGGGAAAACATACAGAGGTCAGAGTATGAGACACTCTTTTGGCCACTCAGCCTTACATGTTTTTCAGACTTTGCTCTAGGCTCTTCATCTTCCGATCCATTTCCCCTTGCTTGGGATTCGTGGTAGCCTTTTTTTGCCCCACTGAGAAGTCACATTGCGGAGGTTGAGTGAGTGAGTATGGGGTCACATGTGTTATTTCTGGTTGAAGTTGTGGAACTTACAAGGTGAACATTGGAGGCTCAACATACGGCCTTGACAAAGTTAGTTGTGCTGTGGTGCAGACTGGTGCTACAGAAAACATTGCTCCCAGTGCCTTTGAGGTCGGCGCCTAGGGTGAACCACAGAAAGCATTCCGAAACCGTTAAATGGTATTGGAAGGTACCTGCACGGGATGAACGGGTTGGGAACAAGGGTATTGGTAGTCTCTCCTGACCTGGGGATAAACTCGGGGAACCGGGATTGCACTTGGCGGTTCCCTCCCATTAGACTAGGCATCCCACTTTTCCAATATGCGGAGATGCAACATCTTATTCTCTTCAGTAGCTGCTGATTCTGGTTGTGGAATAGCCGGTGCTCTGCTATCCTCAAGATCGATTATTTGTAGATGGATTTCTGAGGCCATATGAATCTTTCCTTTGGATCTTATGAAGTATGGATGGGAAGCCAGATTGCCAACAAAACCAACCACCTGAATAGAACCTGGCTAATTTGTACACCCAACAACCTTGTTAGTTTTAAGACGCTTAACAGATAGGAAATCTTATATTGGGATGCAATGCACCTAAACAGTTAAATATTTATATACGTGTTTGAACGAGTTGCATGTTTCATCCCGTCCTTAATTAACATTTTAAAAAAAAAATCTACATCTCTTTTCTTCATTTTTGCTTCTCTCTAATCCCTCTTGATTTTCGTTCTGTTTCTGTCGCTCTTTTATTTTGGCACTCTCTTTTTCTCTTTTTTATGTATTTGTCACTCTTTTATTTTTTGCCAGTCCTTTTTTTTTGCTTTGTTTTTGGTTTGTCGCTCTTTTCTTTATTTTACACTCAATCAATTTTTTTTCTTTCTCTCTTTTTTTTTTTGCAAGTTACTTTTCACTCAGTTTTATTTTATAGCTATGAACGAATTCGGTGGGGATTGCCTACGTATTATGACGTCGCATGAATCAGGTCTTGCGTAGTTCGGAAAGATTGAGAATGGAGTAAATAAACTAACTCTTTATGTTTACTTTTTACCCACACCATGAAAACTTTAAGAAAAATAAAAACATATATATTTTTTTTGTTGGAATTTTCGAAAGAAATGCTTTAAAAGAAGAAAAGAATTATATTTTTTGAATTTTTGATTTTGACATTTTTTTAAATGAAGACTTCTAAAAATTTATTTTCTTTTGATTTGAACTTTGGGAATTTCAAAAGTAAGGAGAAATATTTTTGTTTGAATTTTTATTTGTTTTCTCTTTTTCTAAAGAAGAAAGAAAATATTTTTGGATTTTGGATGTTGCCTCTTAATCTTTTAAAGAGGGACTTTTAAGAAAATGTTTTGGGTTTCTGAGTTTTTTTTTATTTTTAAATTTATAAAAATACTTATAAAGAAAAACAAAAATATTTTGGACTTCAACTGTCACGACCCAAAATCCATTAAGGGTCATGATGGCACCGGACACCATTGTCAGGCAAGCCAACAACAAATAAATAGTAACTTCTCATTTTAAATATTTCCGAAATCACTTCTTTTATACGTTTAAACAATACATAATAAATTCTACTGAATAAATAATAAAACATTTAACAATTTTAAATTTTTGAATAAACCCATAGACATCCCAAAACCCAGTGTCACAAGTGCATGAGCAATTTTTAAGAAATAATGTAATACAACAGCCGTCCGGAATACAATATTGGACAGAAAGTAAATACAGTAATCTAAAAAAGACTCTGCTGGTTGCGGGTCGTCTCGGGAGTGTATCTCACCTAAGTCTCCGTATTAGTCATACTGTTACGCCCACTAGGCCACTAGAGATGCATGTGTATGTGCAATAACGTGTACCCAACAGTATCCCGTCTAATCTCGAAAGTAGAGACGAGGGGTCGACTTCGACACTTACTAGTGGTCCAATAATAATATAGTAAAAATGTGAAGAGATCATGGATTTTATAAAAATTAACAAATATAATTCATAAAGCAGATAGCAGGTAAACAACTTCCCAAATAATAATAGATTTCCAAAGATTTACTTTTCAATATCTTTATCAATTTATCTCCGGCCAGGAAAGGCAAATATCAACATCTATAAATCTCAAGCAACAATACAAGCATGCACATATCCTGCCGAGGTCGTACGGCCCGATCCAACATAAATGTAAAATGTACACTGCCGAGGGTCGAACAACGCGAACCATAGATGCATCTATTACCCCGCTCGTGAATCATACTTGCGTCGCAGTTGAATCTTCATTCCATAACAAATTTCGTGGTTGAATCTTATTTCCAACAAAACTCTTGGTTTTACTCTATTCCCATGATTTTCACTAATTTTATATGTTAATCTACCCAAAACTCAAGTATTAAACTCACATTAATTAGATATAGCTTACCTTACAATGCTAGGCGGAATCAGCCCTCCAAGAGCTCCAAAAATCGCCCAAGAAATGAGTGAAAATGAGCAAAAATGGCATAGAGCCCGAATAAATGAAGGCCACTGCCTTCTGCGATTTCCGCATGTGCGGTCCTGGGACGCACCTACGCCCCATGCTTCTGCAGAAGGAAGATCGCTTCTGCGGACAAGCCCACCGCTTCTCCAGTTCCGCGTCTACGAATTTAGGGCCACATCTGAGGTCTTGGGCTGCCTGGCCTTGGGCCGCTTCTGCGATAGGTGCAACGCTTCTACAGTCTCGTACCTGCAGTTTACCAACTGCAAGTGTGGTTTTGACAGCAACCAGCAGCTTCAGCCTTTTTCCAAAATTCCATTTCGATCTGTTAACCTCCTAGAATCCACTCGAGGCCTCCCGAGACCCTAACCAATCATGCCAACCAGTCCCAAAATACATTACGGACTTGATCGAGGTCTCAAATCATATCAAACAACGCTAAAATTATGAATCGATGTCCAATCTACGCTTAATGAACTTTGAAATTTTAAACTTCTACATTCAATGCCGAAACCCATCAAATCACGTCCGATTGACCTCAAAATTTGCACACAAGTCATATTCGACATTACGGACCTGGTCCAACTTTTGAAATTGGAATCTAACCCGATATCAAAAAGTTAAAATCTCGGTCAAACTTCTCAAAACCCTTCAAATTTCTATCTTTAGCCAAATGACTTCAAAATGACCTACGGACTTCAAAATTCACTTTCGATCGCGCTCCCAACTCCAGAGTCACCATACGGAGCTACCCCCAAACTCGAAATCCCAAACGGACATTGATAACACTGAAATGCACTTCAACCCAAGCTTATGAAGTTTCTTCCAAATGCTAACTTCCACAATAGGCGCCAAAACGCTCCCGGGTCATCCAAAACCCAATCCGGGCATTCTTCCAAGTCTGAAATCATCATACGAACCTGCTGGAGCCTTCGAATGCTGATTCCGAGGTTTTTTACTCAAAAATCCAATCCTAGTTAATTCTTTCAACTTCAAGCTTCCGAAATGAGAATTCTCTTTCCGAATCAACTCCGAACTTCCCGAAATTCAATTCCAACCATGTGTACAAGTCGTAATACCTGAAATAAAGCTGCTCGTGGCCTCAAGGTGCTGAAAAATCTGCTAGAGCTCAAAACGACCGGTTGAGTCATTACATCAATTTTTCAATTTTTTTTTGACAATTACGAAAGAAAGACTTTTAAAGAAGGAAAATAATATTTTTCTTTGATGATTTTTTTTGAAATTTTTTTGGAAAAATACTTCAAAGTAAAGGAAACAATTTATTCGTATGAAAGACTTCAGAAAGAAGGAAACTATTTTTTTCGAGTTTAAAAAATCTTTTTGTTTTTGAATTTTCTAAGGAAATGCTTCTAAAGAAATAATTAAAGGAAAATATTTTGGGATTTTTTTAAAAATGATTGGGGCCGGAACCGATGAAGATTGCCTACGTATCTCAAATCCGGTGAGAATTAGACCCGCGTAGTTCGGTCAGTTTTGACGGAACAGGGGAAACATGTCACTTGAGAATATTGGATCAATTTGGAATGACCTTTCTTTTTCTCTCTTTTTTTGAATTTCGACATAGTTTCAGGATTTATTCAAATACTTACCTCTCACTCTTTTTCTTCTTCTTTTTCTTTCCCTATTCTAGAAGTCGGTCAATATGAAAGCCGAAACAAACAGATGCACGAGTAGCACGTAAGATACATCAGGATGGTCTTTTAATGTGGGTACACCTGTCCTAGATGGACTCATTCCCTGTGTTGAGTCCCCTAGGTCAAATGCACATGATGCAAACAAACGTTCCTACTAGGGATCCGGCATGAGGCTATGTTATTCCAGGTTTAAAACCTGAGTGTATTTTTCTAGACCTGGCTTACCCGAGCGTACAGCTCGATCCGGGAGGGGCAGCGTACCGGGAATAAAGAAGCTTCACCGGCTTTGCAATTTATCTGAACCACGTTCTATAGTTGGGATATGATTCTAACAGAAAAGAAGTTACATGAAGTGCACACTTCCCAGATGATTTAGAAGACTCAGGGAGAAGAGGGTTTCTAACAGTTTATATACAGTTAAAATAATATCAAAGAGGTAAAAAGAGGCATTTAGCACATTAGGCTCAAACATAAAAATCAGATAATAAATAAAAGCTAACTATAACAGTTATTCTAAGCTCGAATTCTGAATCTTGAACCAGAAGTTCTGTGTTCTTAACCCCAACAGAGTCGCCAGAGCTGTCACACCTCCTTTTTACTTGAAAGGGGGATATGAGAGTTTTTCCAATTAAAGTGACATTATCAAAATGAGATTATTTATTTATGTCAGAGTCGCCACTTAAAATAGTTTATGGTGTCCCAAGTCACCGGTTTATTTTAAAATCCCAAATCGAGGAAATTTGACTTCATTTAAAAGTCTGCGAAACCAGAAAAACTAGGCAAGAAATTCTGTTAACTCGGAAAAAGGTGTTAGGCATTCCCGGGTTCCGTGGTTCTACCACGGTCGCTTAACTATTAATAATTGGCCTAATTATTTGATTTATTACATATTTTAAACATGTTGTGCATTTTTAATAACCGTTTTTAATTATTCTTAAAGTGCTTTTTAGGATTTATGGAATTATTTCTTGAACAAGTTATGATTATCGTACACTGGTCGTTTTTGGTACACGTTGCAAACCGCGCTATATGAAATGCACTCGCGATTTACGGCATGTTTATTTTATTATTGTTCGAAGTTGTGGTCGGGTCACATAAAATACACGCCCGAATTGGGGATTACGTATCACGATCATGCCATGGGAACCGTACTCATAGCCGTGATGATTTTAAAATTAATCGCGCCTAAAGCCAGCTACAATGTTCATCAATTGTTTATTTTTCTAAGGTTTGAGATTGTTGATGAGAAGACCAAAGTTAGGGAAATTACTCAGTTGGAGATTAAAATGAATTGAGGAAAAGCATGGATCTTTAATTGGGAACAACTTGGAGTACCGAGAGTTCATTTGGAATCTACGTCTAAAGCATGTGAAATTAGCAAGATAACTTCCAACAGTGGTGTTGAATGCCAAAATTAATTAGGAAATGTATTAAAGAAACATCCAATAGGGTTGACGAGGTTGGGCTTAATCAATTAACCGCACCAACCCACAACACTCACAACAACCTGGATCCAGCTTTAAAGCTTATTGTCAAAACTAGAATATGAAAACAGATATAGCTTATTGTTTCAGTTGTGTACACAACTAAAGGATTCAGTAATCAATTATACTTCTTACTAAACACAACAGGAATTCAAATCACTAAAGGATAACGAGATTTTGATACTCTGGAATTCAAATCACTATCAACAGGAAACATCAAATTATCCCTTTAACATCTAGCAATGTGAATATCCAACTTTAATCGACTGATACTTGCAAAGCTTAACAGAGAAGAAGTTTTTTTTTGGTTAACAAAAATGAATACAATGAGAGGATAAAAAGTTTTGTAGTTTAACAGAGGAGACAATTCAAAGCAAAATCATCAATTACACGCAACAGACCTATGCAGCTGAGCCGAGTTAAAAGATGAACAAATTTGCTTTTCATAGGACATTCAAATGGAGTAACAGGGGTATGTACACATACCTGATTAAGCTGAGATAACAAAATTGAGAACCTAATCCAGCCGGAAATAGCTAGTTCCTTTATTTGTAAGGAAAATCATGCTAAACCAAACCAGACCCAGATCTGAAACTGGTTGAACAAGAAAACTTGACTAAACTGAATAAAAGCCGAGACAAACTCGAATGAAGATCAGTCAAAATTCCAGCAATCAATTGCAGTAACAATGGTGACTCCAACCTTGATTTGATCCTTGAAGTCCAAAAAATTAATGCAAGCAACAGAAACTCGAGACTGACTTTGAAATTTCCCTTTTTTTAGCTTTTTGTTTTTGTCTTTGGAGCTTTGTCTTCGTCAGATCTAGCTTCGAATTTAAAAAGAAATTCAGGTTGTCTTCTATATGTTCCTACGTGCGTGGGAGTGAGGGAAGGGGCGGGGGGTTGCTAAAGGAGATGGCTAAGGATTTTCTTGAGATGATAGGGAAAGAGGGCGTCGTCCTTCTGTTTTTGGAGAGGGGATCCTCTCTTTTTCTTATTAGGCCTCTAGGGTTTTTAATTAAAAGGGAGGGGAAATGGGTCAATGGTCTGGGCCGGGTCGCTAGGCAGGCGGGTCGTGGTGAGGAGTAAGTGGGCTGGGGCTAATTGCACAGGGCGCCCTATTTGGGCGCTCCTTTTTAACCTGTGCCCGCTTTGTCTTTCTGTTTGCACCCGTACCCGTTTTTTATTTAAAAGCCATTTGAAAAGACCATTTTGCCCTTCCTTATTAAAAAGACTACTTTCTCTCCAAGATTCGCTAGTCCTCTACTTTCTCTGTCTCTCTCCCGTTATTCACGTCTTTTGAAGTTCTTCTCTGAAATCAAACGCTTTTCGTCGTTGTTTTCAATTTTTCAACCGCTAGTCGTCGTTGTTCCCACATTACGATTTAATCAAAGGTACATTGCATTAATTTTCTGGGTTTTATTTTACGATTTAATTTCTGATTTTGGTTTTGATAGTCATGTATTTATGATAAAATATTTTCTGAGGGTTTAGTTTGATAGTCATGTGTTTTTAGGTTTTTTGAACGAGTGTTTATATTGTTAATGAAATTTCTATAATTTCTTTTGTGATTAGACATTCAAATTTTTAAAAATTTTGAGAGTTAAACAGATGATACTATAGTTCAATGATATCTTAGATATGAGTTGAAGTTTTTTTTTCATGTTTTGGCATTATTTTTGGATTTGAATTTGTGTTTTATTTTTGGTACAAATTACAGCATATTTTTTTGCTGAATGTTTTGTGCTTGTAACTGGTGAACAACTTTAGGAGTTGAAGTTTTTGTGTTTGTCACTGGTGAAGTCCAGCTTTAGGAGCTTAAGTTTTTGTGTTTGTTACTGGTGAAGTCCATCTCTAGAGCTGAAGTTTTTATTTTATACCTGTCGAACTTCAGCTCTATAACTGAAGTTTTTGTTTTATACCTGTTGAACTTCAGTTCTATAGCTGAAGTTTTTATTTTATACCTGTCGAACTTCAGCTCTATAGCTAAAGTTTTTATTTTATACCTGTCGAACTTCAGCCTTCCTATGTATTGAACGTTTAACTGATCTTTTTGATAATGTCCCGATGTTATTTTTTGAATCTTTTACTTTTTTGAACAGATGGCTCCTAAAGCACCTAAAGATCCTAATACAGCTAAAAAAGGCAAAGCCCCTAAAGCACCTAAACTGCCTGTAATACCCCAAGGTCCTTATATCCCCTCTGCTCCACCTATAAAATCAGGACAAAGATATTATGAGTTTGGAGATTGGTTTAACTCTAAGGGTTACTGGAAGGGGAACCATTATTTGAAGAATTTACTTGCAAGTTTCTTGACTCCTACTCAACATCATAAGCTTAATAATGGTACATTTAGATATATTATGGCTATGGAGAATTTCCAATGCAGCATGAAGTTGGTGCATTGTTTGTGTCTTTCTCGAATATTCACGAATGACCGAGACTCCATTAGTTTCAAGATTTTTGGGCATGATGTTTCCTTCACCCTTGAAGACTTTCACATTATGTGTGGTTTGCGGATCACAACACACAATGTTGAAGACCAATTAATCGAGAGAGCAATCTTCTGAAGCGGTATTTTGGTAAGTCCAAAGGTATGACTTTGGAGGATATCCGAAGTTTTATGACTCGCAATGAAATTTCAAAGAATGCTGTGAATCATGTACACATATGCGAGAGTGATGATGATGCAGTTAAGCTTATGAAAATTCTTGTTGTAGAGTCTATTCTGTTTGGGTAAAATACTGAGTTATGTGTTGCGGAGGAGTATGCATCTATTGTTGAAGATGATAAGGTTTGCGCTGAATATCCTTGGGGTAGTGTGGCTCATGAGAAGCTCATTTATTGCTTGAAACATGCATTAGACAAGCAGAACAAACACCATGCAACTGAGTATAAGCTTGGTGGATTTTCATATCCGTTATGTGTTTGGTTCTATGAGGCTTCCCAGATGTTCGGGAGAAGTATATAAGAGATGATGAGTACCTTGATGCCCCTCAGGTCCCCAAGATGTTACGTTATGTATGCGTGGGAGAGCCTAAATTTCCCAAATTTTATTATATGTTCAAAACTCATGAAGTAAGTTACTTTTTTTTTGTCTTTGTGTTAATATGCTGATGTATTAGTTTTTTTCTCCTCATAATATACTTTTTTGTATTAAACAGAGATACCGCTACTTTAGGGTATTGGATATAATTCCTACAGAAGAGGAATTGAATTCAATGCCTTTAATTGGGAAATTATCGTGTAGCCGGATTCGTTCAAATATAGTTAATGCAGTTCCTTCAACTGGTGAATCACCACGTACTCTAAGTCGATCAAAAGAATTGAATCGAACTCCTGTCATAGGTAAATCACCACCTACTCTGAGTCGATCAAAAGAACCGAAACAAACTCATGTCATTGGTGAATCACCACATAGTCGGAATCAACCTAAAGAACCGAATCCAACTCCTTTTATTGGCGAAGCATCTCGTACAAAGAGTCGTTCTACCTCATCTACATCTGACTTTGATGACAATGAATTACTTGACACAATATGCTCTGTAAGTTTTGATCTGAAGTTTTTTGGGTTTATTTATTTAAAAGTACAACCTATTTTTTGAGCTGAAGTTTTCTTCTATATCTGAATTTTTGTTGTGTATCTATTCTAGAGGTTAACGATAGAGTTTCAAAGGCATGCAGACAAAGAAAGAAGCACGATAGTGAATGAAGTTTTTGATAAGTTTAAAAAGGAGGAGCGAACTGCTATGGTGGATGCAGCTTTTGTAAAAGTGAAGGTAAGCTAATTTATAGAGAAGTCTTTTTATTTGTGCTGATGTTATTCAGATAAATCATTGTTAGCAATTTTTTTTCTAGGAATATTTCGATGAGAAGTTTGAACAATTATTTATGATTGTCAACAAATCAAATGATTTGAGTAAGCATCGAGGATATGACAGGATGAACGATTGTTACGAAACTCCATCGGCTTTTGAGGGCGATAAACATGTTCAAGAAGAATTTGAAGAGCGACGTTCAAGTGCTGGTAGATTGAGCAGAGATGTAAATGATGAAGCACATTTATCAACTGAGAATATTGGAAGCATGCAAGGTGCAGATAATCAAGTTGTTGATACTGAAGAACATACTACTCATGAAGCGGCTGTTGAAGGCATTGAACATGTTCAACAACAAGGTGGAGAGGAACAATCCGATGTTTGTAGATAGAGTAAAGGTGGAGACAAAGGTGCAGATAATGAAGTTGTTGGCATTGAAGATCAAGTACCTGTTCATGAATATTTTGGGAAAGACGATCGATATGCAGGAGCACTAGCTATTTGCAAAGAACTTGTATCTAGTGATACACAGGAAATTATTATTACAGGTACAAATTGTGAAGTTTATAATATTTCAATTATACCTTAGATAGGAGCTGAAATTTTGTTTCATGTGTTTGTGTTTTTTGTAAAAACTAAAGCATGTTTTTTGGTGAATGTTTTGTAAAAACTTCAGGTTTAGATCTGAAGTTTTTTATAACTGTCGAACTTCAGCTCTAGAGCTGAAGTTTTTTCTTTTTGTAACTGTTAAAGTTTTTGTTTGTGACTGGCTAACTTCAGCCTTCTTAGAGTTGAAGTTTTAGCTTTTTTTTTAAATAATATTTTGTAGTGAAATTTTTACTACAGTTATAACTTTTTTCTATGTTTCATATATAGAAATACTAGTTGATCTATTCCCCCTCTTTTATGAATATGCAGTGGAAGTTGAAACCAGTTGTGGTTCAACTCAAAAACTCTCCGATGATGCTCAATTGAATGAAGGTAGAATTGAGAAAAACCTTCTAAAGAATACTGCAATGGTCCTTGACATTGGTTCACACTTGAATGATGCTGGAAATGCTGATATTGAGAAAGGCATGCAGCCTGGGGAAACTACAGCGGAAGACAAACATCAAGGTATTCTATAGATCATGAATTTATTATATTTGATTGAAGTATATTTTTTGCAGTTTGAAATTTTACATATTTTATTTTCTTTTTTATGTTTTTGAATGATTTTTCATAAAGACTTGAGGTAGCTCAAAAAGAATTTGGTGAGTTTATGCAGCAATATCAAAAGGGAGAAATACATATATTCACACACCTATTAACTCATAGACAGGTGTGAAGTGTGTTGGTTTTTTTTAATAAAATTTAGTCAGTATTATTATTATTATTATTATTATTATTTTGCATGAAGATACAGGATCTGTTGGAATGCAAACACCATCTGTGTCGCAATACTTAGACCAGGTAGTTATTTTCTGCAATTTAATTACAACTGTTTTTTGCCTAATGTGTGTTCTCTATCAGTTTTATTTATGTTTATATTTTCCATGCTTTTGCAGATCTCATCTGATGCCTCAGAACTTCTTTCAAAACCTAAGAGAAGGAAGATTTCTAGTTCTCTTATGTGTGACACCAGTGATATCCTCAACTTCAATTTATGTTCATTTTCACTTGGTAGTACACAAGGGGCTGATTCAGAAGTTAATTCTACTGCTGTTGTTGTTCGTGAAGAGACAGAAGAACGTTGTGAACAATAGAGAATTGGTCAAGCATCTGCCACGATGGTTGTAGTTTCCCCCCTGCTGCTGAACAACAGCAGTTAGTTGTGACAGAACAGCAGGAAGAGCAAGCGAAAGGAAAACCAGATAAAAAAGGGAAAAGGATTCGTATTGAGAGTATTTGGTTGAGATCTCCTTATGTAGTTTATAAGAAAAAAGCAAAAGGGGCAAGATTAGTGTCACGAACCAAACCTCACTTCAGTTGTGATGGCGCCTCTCATGAAGACAAGGCCAGCCAGACCATTTCAGAACAACTCTTTTAAACAGTTAGACAGTTCATAAATAATTTAAATATGATTTTATGATATTAACTAGCGGAAATACAACCCAACACAGTCCTAATCGGGGTATGACAAGTCACGAGCATCTATTGAGTGTAAATCCAACTACAAGGTCTAAAATATACAAAACCAGAATAATGAACAAAAGAGAGAAAAACGGTGCTGCGAACGCTGACAGTCACCTCGTTAACTCCTATAACTCTGCCTCTGATCAGTCAAAACCGCTACCGGGTGAATAAATACCTGCATCTGCACACGAGGTGCAGGGAGTAAAGTGAGTACTCCAACTCAGTGAGTAATAAAGGTAAATAACAACTGAGCGGTAAGAAATCACGCATAACAAATCATCATGTTGTATATAGCAGTGCAAAACCCTTTTGAGAAAAATAGTGAAACTGTGAAATCTTTAAAGAAACATCTTAGCTCAGCTTAAACCTCTTTCGAAAATGACTTTTTCAGCGGTCACACAAATGAATGCAAACAAATAGTGCAGATAAGCACAAAAATCCGCCCCTTGGCACAACACTCAGTCATCAGATAATGCCAGGTAGTCAGGTAGATATTGCATGAAGTAGCATAGACAACAAATAATGGCAGACAAATGAACTAAAGTAAACACATAGAACAGTACTAGTACCGCTGCGGTGTATAGCCCAATCCATTTATTATCGACGGTGCTCGCTGGGGGTGTGCAGACTCCGGGAGGGGCCTTTACGGCCCAAGCGCAATATAAAGCCATCTCGTGGCATCAAGTCTAGGTCCTCGGCCTTATATTAGTATCAGTATAACACTGCTGCAGCATGTAACCTGATCCAAAAGTATCCTCACAACACAGTCCCTCGGCCTTACTCAGTCCAAAAAATCACATAAGCCCCTGGGGCAATAGTAAAACATGCTGCTCAACCCAAAATAGTATTGGAAATATCATTTCAAGTGTTAAAGCAAAATAAACTTGGATGAGTTTTGAAAACAGTGGAAAATACATGACTGAGTTCAAGTATGAAATCAAACAGTGAGGAAATATCAACAACCATCCCCGAAGGGGTTCAAATAATTGGCATGAAGCCCAAATATGGCAATCAACCAAAATCATGATGATAACAAATAAGTTTCAGTCAAAAATACACTAAAATCATCAGTCGGGATGGACCAAGTCACAATCCCCGATAGTAAAATACCCCACGCTCATCATCCAGTGCGTGTCTCACCTTAATATAGCACTATGATATGCAATCCGGGGTTTTAAACCCTCAGAATATTATTTACAATCATTACTCACCTCGAACCGGCGAAATCTCTAGCTTGTGACGCCTTTTCCCCTCAAATCGGCCTCCACGCGCGTCGAATCTATCTAAAACCAGAATGAATACGTCACAATATGCTAAGGGAACAAAGCCCAAGCGAAAACAATCGAAAAATATCAAAAATCCCGAAATTGGCAAAATCCAAGCCCCGGGCCCGCTTCTCGAAACTCAAAAATTTTTATATCATTAGATTCCTCGTCTTCCCACGAGTTCATACATATCAAAATTACAAGAATCGAAGTTCAATTGCCCCCTCAAATCCTCAATTTAAGCTCTCTTAAAGTCAAGCCTAATCCTCCATTTTTATTCCATAAATTCCTTAAATTTCAGCCCTAATTCATGAAATATCACCATAGAATTGTGTTTTAGATCCAAAATCCTTACCTTATCGAAGTTCCCTTGAAATCCCTCTTCAAGATCACCCAAAACTCTAAGTCCGAAGTTAAAAATGAATAAACCCTTCAAAAATCGCGAAGAAGAAACATATATACATTCTGCCCAAGGGTTTTCGCATCTGCGACCCCTTTTTCCGCACCTGCGGTACTGCTTTTGTGGTCCAACCAACCGCTTATGCGGTTTCTCTTTTAAATCCAAAAGTCGCTTCTGCGACAGAAATTCCGCATCTGCGGCTTCGCAGATGCGGCCCTGTTGAGCGCTTCTGCAGAAACAACTCCTAGCTACACTTCGCATCTGCGGCCTTCCCCTCTCGCACGTGCGACACCGCACCTGCGGTTCCCAAGCTGCAGGTGCGAAAATACCAGAAGCAGCAAATGTTTCTAATTTCTCAAGTCCAAAAATCTTCCCGTCAGCCATCCGAAATCACCCCGAGGCTCCCGGGACCTCAACCAAAAGTACCAACAGATCCTAAAACCTCATTCAAACTCGTTCCAATCATCAAAACACCTCAAACAACACCAAATCCATCAATTCACATCGAATCAAGCTTAGTTTTTCTAAAACCTTTCGAAACACGCTTTTGATAAAAAACACATCCAAATGACCTGAAATTTTGCACACACATCCCAAGTCACATAACGAAGCTACATCAACTCTTGGAATTCCATTCTGACCCTCAGATCAAAATCTCACCTATCAACCGGAAATTGCCAAAATACTAACTTCGCCAATTCAAGCCTAATTCTACACCGGACCTCCAAAACTAATTCCGATCACGCTCCTAAGTTATAAATTACCCAACGAAGCTAACCAAATCATAAAAAAAGTTTCGATCCGAGCTCACATACAAATAAGTCAACTTTTGGTCAACCCCTTCCAAATTCAAGGCTTTCATGAGACTGTTCCTTCAAATTCATACCGATTCCCGTGAAAACCAAAACCAACGATCTACATCAGTCGTAATACATCATACGAGATAAGTCATGCCCGAGAACTGGTGATCAAATTGAAAAAGCTTAAAATGACCGGTTGGGTCGTTACAATTGGAAAGTAGGAAAGAATAAAAAAAGATGTCCCTTCCATTATGTTAATCAAGATAGTGGATTGATGCAAATATTTAAAGAGTGGTTGGAGATGGATGCCAGCGAATATGATTCCTGTGACGACCCGGCCCATCTTCACGTGATTTACCGCCCCGTTTCCCCCATATTATGTTGTTATATGTTTCAATATCAGTATTTGAGTTGATCGGATAGAATTGAATTGGTTTTAGTTGGAAATGAGGCACATAGTCTCTTAGAAGGAAGCTTGTTTTGGAAAAGTCAATCAGAAGTTGACTATTTAGTTAGAAGGCTTGGATGTGAATTCCGGTGATTTGGTTAGCTTCGGGGGATGATTTGTGACTTAGGAGCGCGATCAGAATTGAATTTGGAGGTCCGGTGTAGAGTTAGGCTTGAATTGGCGAAGTTTGAGTTTTGGCGAATTCCGGTTGATAGGTGAGATTTTGAACCGAGGGTCGGAATGGAATTCAGAGAGTTGCTGTCGCTTCGTTAGGTGATTTTGGATATGTGTGCAAAATTTCAGGTCATTCGGACGTCGTTTGGTCGGGTTTTTGATCGAATGCGAGTTTCGGAAGTTTTGGGTGAACTTAGGCTTTGATTTGAGGAAATTTGATGGTTTTAGTGCTGTTGGATGTGTTTTTATGATTGGAACAAGTTTGTATGATGTTTTAGGAGGTGTTGGCATTTTTGGTTGAGGTCCCGGGGGTCTCGGGGTGAGTTCGGGTGGTTAAACGGAGAGTTTGGAGTTTATTGCAGGTTTGAAGTTTGCTGGTTCTGTCATTTTTGCATCTGCGGAAAAGCGGCCGCATAGGCTGTTACGCAAATGCGGCTTGGTGGTCGCAAAAGCGGTTCTGAAGGCCTGGGCAATTTTCGCAGAAGCGGAGGGGTTTCTGCAAAAGCGGGCATCGCAGAAGCGATTTTGGACCGCAGAAGCAGTCTGGGCATTTTTGGGAGAAACCGTAGAAGCGGTTGGGGAACCGCAAAAGCGGTGACCGCAGAAGCGGTAATTAAAGCGCAGAAGTGAAAAGGTCTGGGCAGAACAATATTAAGTCCCTTTCACGAATTTTGAAGGAGAAAACATTTGGGGCTTCGGACTTAGGCGATTTTTGGTCGATTTTGAAGAGGGTTTCGAGAGTTTTCCTCAGGTATGGATTCTAGGTCTTAGATTATGTTATTATGGTGTAAAAATATATATTAACACTGAAAATCCGAGGGAATTAAGGTTTAAAAAGGAGGTTAGGGCTTGAAAATTGAAAGAGTTTAAACTAGTGATTTGAGGGGTCAAATGGACTCCGATTTTTGTAAATTTGATATGTATGAACTCGTGGCGAGATAAGGAAGTCGGTGTTATTAATTTTATAATTTTTGAGAAGCGGGCCCGGGGCTCAGGTTTTGTTAGTTTTGGGATTTTTGCTATATTTTGATTGTTTTCGATTGGGTATTGTTCCCTTGGCATATTGTAATATATTCGCTCTGATTTTGGTTAGATTCGATGCACGTGGAGGCCAATTGAGGGGCAAAGGCATCGGAGCGAGGAATTTCACCGGTTCGAGGTGAGTAATACTTGT
>MU689225.1:0-13099 GCA_026770625.1 Nicotiana glauca | reverse complement strand
GGCGACTCTGATTTTTTAAATAAAAATGGATCCCGTTTCGATTGTCCTTAAATTGGAAAAAACTCCTTTATTACTATATATCTTCCCGGAGTGTAGTAAAGGCTGATAAGCTTAGCGGTAAAAAGGAGGTGTGACAATTTACAGATTTGAAACACCCCAACTTCAGCTAGGGCTCAATCGATTTTCAACTCAAAATCAGTTGTGGAATCGAACTAATACCCAAGTAATCCAACATTTTCATTTGATATCAATTAATTTGAGTGGACTAAATAATTTTTTTTCGGTCTCACACTCGAGCAAAGAGAGAACAAGGACTCGTATTTTTTAGCACATTAAACACAAAATAGTGAAGAACAATAACGGGTGAACAGTGATCTTTCTATTTTTCGAATTTTTTTTAAAATTTTCTGATTTGTTGATAATCAAAACAAAGACCCAAGGATTGATAGAACAATCCAAAACTTCCGCTTTGATACCAAGATGATAAATAAGGATAATGCAAAATACGTAGAATCTTAGCATTTAAAATAGAAAAAGACAATAGTTAGACCCCTTGAATTCCTATAATAAACACTAATATAGTAAGAACAAGAACAACTAACACGGATTAAGCTAAGTATATAATGCAATTCAAAGCCCCTAGAAAATATATCAACTAGAACAATGAATTAACATTCAAATACAAAAGATAATCCAAGAGTAGGAACATGAACTCATATATGATAAACCTAACATAGATAATCTAGAAAATATGGTAAATAAAGAGAAATAAAAGATACCCTAAACCTCCCAAGATACCCTAAACATATGTATTCGCTTATGTATTATGCCTTAGCCATTTGTATTTTAAGTTGTTACTTCGCACCAAAATCACTGCATACTCCAACGTCCAAATTCCCACAATCAATAAAGTAAATACATATCTATCTCGACATCGTGCAGATATTGTTCCCTAAAAGTTAAGTGGATACAAATATTGATAGAATGTGATGTTGTGCTCTAAAGAAAGTCTATGGGGCAGAGATATGACTGGGTAGGTTAAGAGAGGTAGTTCTTTGAGGGTATGGCGAAGGATTTGGGTTCATTGAGTTAGAGAAAGAGTCCAAAGGGGAGGGCTAGCATTTGGAATGATCACATTTTCGGCTCCATTCATGTTGAAACTTCTTGTATGTTTGTCAAAACAAAATAACTATTACTCATTTCCCTAAATGTTTCAATATAATTAAAGAGGCTAGGTGAGGCCATTGATGTGCTCTTTGAGAAGCTAATTAATTTTTCTGAAATACAGGTCTATACCATGAAATTGTTGCAACAAGAAAGTGTAGGAGTCACATTTTTCTCTTTCCACTTCTAAGTTAGAGGTTGAATCTGCTCAGTCATAACTACAATGGAAAAATTAAGCCTCTCTTTCTTTTGGTTAACTTTAATACTTTTCGTGAAGAACTAATTTCTCGAACTTATACTTTTCATAACATCATCAAGCCTCTGAGGGCATCCCATCATATCATCTCGGTCACTGTGCGCAAATCATCAATGTATACCAGCTGATTAGGTGGTGGTGCATATATAACGCCGTAACCTTTTCCCTTATCCCATATACATATATACGTGTATATAATTCCATCTGATCACGGGTCAATATAAATGAATGTAATGCAGGAGAAGTACGTCAATAAAATCTTTCGGAGTGTCATAAGACCATTATACCTCTGATTAATATCATGAAATAAACTTTTTTCAACTTATGTTTTTTCTAAGACCCATGAACAAAAGATGTAATAATAAGACACATGGGAATTCAAGAACATAGATATCTAGCACTTCTATGGATAGACTCATTTATGGAAGTTGTGCATTTGCTCATTTCGTTTGTATTTTATGGATCATGCCAAAAGGAAAGAAGGGATAGCTGATAACTAGGGATTATGGTTCATTTTACACTCCTTCTTACTTGAGTTTTGATTAAAAATGTATACAAAATAATCCCAAAGGCTTACATGTTGTACTTATTTGCAGAGTTTGGTAAAAAAGATGACAATTAGTAAAAACTAGCTCAAAAAGGAGTGAAACAAGCACAAGTACCAACAACAAGTCCAAGCACAGTGCAACAGATCCACTGCGGCCGCATTTCATTTAGAGTGGTCCGCAGTGAGGAGATTCAGAGAGGTTTTTATTGTGGAAACTCAAGCAATATGGCCACAAAGCAGTTTGTGCGGATCGCAATGGCCTCACCGCGGCCATAATCGATATTGTGCGGTCCGCAAAGAAGGAGTTTAGAGAGTTGGGACTTGGGAGAATTAATGCCACTGCGGTCCGCAGACATTTTTGTGTGGACGCATTGAAGCCACCGCGGCCACGGTGAATTTTATGTGGTCCGCGGTGGCCAACCTCAGAGACTACAGAGCCAAGCCAAAAAGCTTTAGTGCGGTCTGCGATGCATTTTATGCGGACAACACTACCTCGTCGGGGGTATTTTTGTCCAAAAAATTTGGCCTAGTATAAATACTTTCTTTTCACATTTTTAGGTCATATTTTGTAATCTGACTTTGGGATGAGCACGTGAACTACTCTTTTAGTCCTTTTTGAGTAATTTGTGGCTACTATTACAATGATATTAGTTTGTAATTAATTATTATGGTTTATTATTCATCTAATTTCTTGTTTTCTTCCCTCATTATGAGTAGCTAGGCCCATTAGCTAGGGTTGTGGCTCAACCCTAGTGTGGGTATTTGATGGGTCTTGAGTTTTAAGGCTAGAATGTGTATGGGTGTTTGATATTTGGACTAATTTATATTTTCCATGTTGAATTAATGGTTGCAAACACTAATTTGTGCCTTTATGACTTGGGTTCTTCTTGAGAAAGAGAACGTGAGTCTAGGAAAATTGGTCCAAAAAGGAATTTGACCGTATTCAAGAGATTGATAGCCCCAATTAAAGGGTTAAACCTAGAGATAGTAATACCCGACTTGAACCTCAAATGCTTGCTCAATTATAATACCCAATTGGTCTTGAGAAAGTCAATTAGGGCAAAATTACTCAAACTACCGAGAGATATAGAGTGAGAAGTTTCGTGCATTGGTTATATCGTAATCTCCATCATAACAATCTTGCTTTAGACTTGAGAATCCGTCAAATATCCACCTAGGAGAAAGTCACTTCCCTAGTGCCTCTTTAGCCAATTAGATAACCTATCAAGTATTTCGCATTGTTAGCCTAATATTAGAAGTAATCAAAACACCAACTATTATTGGAAGTGCAATTAAGAGTATTGCACATTGCTATTTGGATAGGAAACCAACTCCAACTTCTAGCTCCCTATGGATTCGATCCCAATCTATTTGGGTAAAAGCTGTATCGATCGCTCTAGCCAATCTATAGTGGTGAAGGGTTGGCATCGATCAATAGCCTTAATAATACCTGAGTATTGTATGGATTCGCTGAGTTGATAGCCTACTTGGAGGACTCTCAACCTGTCTATCGGGACCTGCGGGTATGAAACGCAGCGTCCCCGGGCAAAAGGGATGTCGATACAAATAATGTACTGAGTATGTAAGGAATGAAAATCAGTGAACAATAGACATGAGAAAAATATGGAGTAAAAGACTCAACATATATATCTGAATATCATCGTGAATCATTTAAAATTATAATATGCGTATAAATATCATACCATGCATGGGTATATGCGTTCATAACATCATCAAGCCTTTGAGGGCATCCCATCATATCATCTCGGCCACTGTGGGCAAATCATCAATGTATACCAGCTGATCAGGTGGTGGTGCATATATAATGCCATAACCTTTTCCCATATCCCATATACATATATACGCGTATATAACGCCATCTGGTCATGAGTCAATGTAATGAATGCAATCCATGAGAAGTACGTCAATAAAATCTTTCAGAGTGTCATAAGACCATTATGCCTCTGATTAATATCATGAAATAAACTTTTTCAACTTATATTTTTTCTAAGACCCATGAACAGAAGATGTAATAATAAGGCACATGGGAATTCAAGAACATAGTCATCTCTAGCACTTCTATGAATAGAGTCATTTATGGAAGTTGTGCATTTGCTTGTTTCGTTTGTATTGTATGGATCATGCCAAAAGGAAAGAAGGGATAGCCTTAACATACCTGAGTCGATTCTCTTGACAATCCCTCTAACATACGTTAATTGCGACAAAAGATGTGATGACAAGATTGGAGTAGAAAAAAATATGTATGATATTATTGAGAAAGATTGCACCATACTCCCTTATAATTGCAAAATCTCACTTTGATTTGAATTGCTAAAGTTCTTGCATTGCTTATACATATTAAATGTCTCTAAGCAATGTGATGAGACTCTCAAAAGTCATGGGACTCAATTTTGAGATATCTTATAAATGGATGTGGGCCCCACTTTATGTGGTGGCTTAACCATGTATCCTTAGTCTTTAGTCTTGCCACCTATTCAATAAAGACTTAAGACTTATATATTGGGGTAGCTTGCTGCCACATTGATGTTTACCCATTCTTAACCAATTAACCACAAATACCTTAATTAATTGTTAATCTCCCACTAAAATCAATAATTACCCGATTATCTACATATTAAAAATTACCTTAAATTACTTAAAATAGTACTCACTTTTAACACACCTTATACACCTAATTATTATGGTCATGTGGTACCTTGTATGGTACTAGTCCATAAATACCGGGCATTATAGCTCGGACCGTATTTTATCCCAAAATATCAAACTTCGATGAAATTCATTTTCTTCGATTTGCTTACCATCTCACCTTCACGAATTTACTCATCGATAATGCTTATAATCTCAAAATAATCTCATTCCCGTACTTACATCGATTAACTTACGATGAAACTTCAACGTACGAAAATGATCTAACATCTCATTTCTGAGCTTATATCAATTTACTTATGACGTATCTTCACGTATGAAAATATGGGGTGTAACAATACACTACCTTAAGGTTGTAATGTCTCAGTCGGACCCCCCTCTAGAAGAGGAAATAAGTGAGGATATCTAGACTTCATGTCTTCTTCGGCCTCCCAAGTCATTTCTTCCACATTGTTTTTTCTCAAAGAACTTTCACCGAAGCTACGTCTTTAGTACTTAATCTCCGAACCTGTCTGTCTAATATAGTAATGGGGTTTCTTCATATGATAGTTGCTCTGTGACCTGAACGTCGTCAACTGACACGATTCTTGAAGGATCTCCAATACCTTTATAGAGGATAGACACATGAAAGACTGGATGTACATATTCCAAGTACGAAGGGAAGTCTAACTCATATGCTACCTGTCCTACCTTGCGTATCACCCTATATGGTCTAATGTACCGAGGGCTAAGTTTTCCTTTCTTACCGAACCTCATGATACCTTTCATCGGTGATACCTTTAGGAATACCTCGTCAACCTAAAACTCCAAGTCTCACCATCGATTATCCGCATAAGACTTATGACGTCTTTGAGCTGCTAATAGCCTTTCCTGTATAAGCTTAATTTTCTCGATTGTCTGTTGTACCAATTCTGGTTCTACTAACATAGTTTCCCAACATCGAACCACCCTATAGGCAGCCTATTCCTCCATCTGTAAAGAGCTTCGTATGGAGCCATTTGAATACTGGAATAATAGCTATTATTATACGCGAACTCAATAAGCGACAAATGATCATCCCAGCTACCCTTGAAGTCTATCACACAAGCCCGTAACATATCCTCAAGTTTCTGAATAGTACGCTCAGCCTGTCCATCTGGGGATGAAATGCTATACTTAGACTTACCTGAGTCCCCATCCTTTTTGGAAGGACCTCCAAAAATTAGCTGTAAACTAAGCTCCTCTATCCGAGATAATAGATACAGGGACACCATGCAGTCGTACTATCCAAGTCGGAATCTCCATAGCCTACAATAATCCACCAGGTTTTTGATTCTCAATCTTAACCTGTTGACAATTAGGACACTAAGCAACAAATTCCGCTATATCCTTTTTCATTTTGTCCCGCCAATATATTTCCTTGATATCATGATACATCTTTGTCGCTTCTAGATTGATAGAATAACGAGAATAGTGAGTTTCTTCCATAACCTGCCGACGCAGCCCTGCAGCATTAAGGACACATAATCGTCTTCGATATCTGGGGACCCCATCTTCTGTAATTTCAAATGGTGTCTTCTCTTTCTGAGGGGAGGTATCCTTAAAATGAACTAACATAGGATCCTCCTATTGGCGTTCCTTTACTAAAGAGGAAGTTGCCGTATACTTAATAGTAATTCTAATGTTACCTGAGTGCAGTAACCGATCTCCAAGGCTAGCTAGCTGATGAATCTCATGGGCTATTCCCATGTTTTCTGGCTGTAAATATGACAGGCTACACATACAACCGAGGGCGTCGACTACTACGTTCGCCTTCCCCGGATGGTATAAAATATTAAGGTCATAGTCTTTAAGTAGCTCCAACCATATCCTTTGATGTAAATTCAATTCCTTTTGCTTGAAGATATATTGGAGGCTCTTATGATCTGTATAGATATCAACATGAACACCATACAAGTAGTGCCTCCACATCTTTAGTGAATGAATCACCGCGGATAACTCTAAATTATGGGTCGGGTAGTTCTTCTCGTGATTTCTTAGTTGTCTAGAAGCATAAGCTACAACCTTACCATTCTGCATCAGTAAACAACCCAATCCAATGCTCAAAGCGTTACAATAAATAACATAACCATCGGTCCCTTCTGGGAATGTTAGAATCGGTGCATAAGTCAATTAGTCCTTCGATGCCTGGAACTCTGTTAGCAAGCATCAGTCCATTGAAACTTTGATCCCTTCTGATTCAACTTTGTCAAAGATACTAAAAGGGAAGAAAATCCCTCGACAAATCTCCTATAATTACCTGCCCGAGAAAGCTACGAACCTCCGTCGGTGTCGTGGGTCTATGCCAAGTCTTTACTGCCTCAATCTTTTATGTATCAACCCAGATAACTTTACTCGAAATGATATGCCCAAGGAAAGATACAGAGTTCCACTAGAATTCACATTTAGAGAATTTTGCATAAAATTTCCCTTTTTTGTAGAACTCTGAGCACAGTACGGAAATGATCTGCATACTCAGCCTCTGAATGAGAATAAATCAATATATCATCAATAAATATAATTACGAACAAATCTAAAAAAGGTCTGAACACACAGTTCATCAATTCCATGAATATTGCTAGGACATTTGTCAATCCGAACAACATAACACGAAACTCAAAGTGCCCGTACCTGATCCTGAATGCTGTCTCGAAATATCTTTCTCCTTAACCCTTACCTGAGGTACCCGGACCTCAAGTCTATCTTTGAGAAACACTTGTCACCTTGCAACTGATCAAATAAATTACCAATCCTCGGGAACGGGTACTTATTCTTGATCGTCACCTTATTCAACTGTATATAATCAATACACATCCGTAAGGAACCATCTTTCTTCCTCACAAATAACACAGGTGCTCCCCACGGTGATGTATTAGGTCTGATAAAGCCTTTCTCAAGTAAGTCCTTTAGTTGTTCCTTCAACTCTTTCAGCTTTGCGGAGGTCACTCTATAGGGAGGAATAAATATTGGATGAGTATATACTAGTAGGTCAATAACAAACTCAATTTCTAGATACGGCGGAAGACCCGAAAGCTCATTAGGAAAAACATTGGGAAACTCATTAACCACATGATGGACTGAATAGTTGGTGACTCTACTTCCACATACCTAACCCGAACTAAGTGATAAATATATCCGTTTATGACATCTTCTTTGCCTTGAGATGGGAAATAAATTTACCTCTCGTCGATGCCGTATTACCTTTCCATTCCAAAACAGGCTCCCCTAGAAATTGAAATCGGACTATCTTCGCTCTACAATCAACATTGGCATGATAAGAAACCAACCAATCCATACCCATTATAACATCAAATTCAACCATATCTAACTCGATTAGGCCGCTACGGTAGATCGACTATGAATTACTATTATACAACCTCTATATACTTGCTTAGCTATCACTGAGTCCCCAACAGGTGTAGATACCTCAAAAGTTTTAACCAATTCAGGTTTTCTTCCAAACTTACTAGCAACCAACGGAGTAACATATAATAATGTGGAACCTGGGTCAATTAGTGCATATACATCATACGAGAAGATCGATAATATACCAGTAACAAAATTAGGCGATGACTCATGATCCTGTCATCCTACGAACACATAAATGCGGTTCTGAGGACCACTCAAGCTAGATGCTCCGCCTCAGCCTCAACCACGACTTATTGGTGCTTGTGAACCTTGCCCAGGGGGCGTACTGATGATGATGAACCAGCTACAGGTCCCACTGGCTGAGCTATGCTTGCATCACTTCTCGTCAGACAATCCCTCATAATGTGGCCCGGATAACCACAAGTATAACAAACACCTAAACCCCTACAGCACTACCCGGCATGCTGCTTACCACACTAAGCACATCGTGGCAAGGGCGGCCTCATCTGACTTGACTCACCCCTATATTGAGAACCTGAGGCCCTGGTATTCTGACTAGGCCCTGAATATATGGAACGATCAAATCTTTTACCTCCAAACTGAGGGGGCGCGCTACCCGATGGCTGGGATGGATACTCAGGTATTGTGGTCTTTGACCACCTCGAAACTCACTAAAAGGACCTGAAGACCTCGCTCTCTTATTCTTAGCCCTATCATGCTCACAATCGGCCCTAAGCTTCTGCTTATACTCCTCTACACCTTGAGAATATGCCTGGATACGAGAAATATCCATGTCTGGCTGAAGTGAGACCGACAAGCAATCGTTAAGAAAGTGCGCCTCTAACCCCATCACGAACCGGTGAACCCGATCCTCCATCTTAGATACAGTAGCAGGAGCATACCTAGTAAATGAATCAAACTAAAGACTATACTCTCGAACACTCATGTTACCTTGCCGAAGGTTCAAGAACCTATCAACTCTGGCCCATATAAGCTCTGGTGGTAGATAATGACGAAAAAAAGCTTCTATAAACTCCTACCATACTGCTGGAGGGACATCCTCACCTCTGCACAATTCCCAAGACTCGTACCAATTAACTGCGACATCTTGGAGTCTATAGGAAGCTTGCTCAACTGACTCAATCACAGTGGCCTTCATAACCCTCAAAGTCCTCTGCATTCTATCGATAAATACTTGAGGGTCTTTGTTTGGATCTGACTAGTGAATACCGGAGGGTCCAAATTAATGAAATCACGAACCCTCACACTAACGGACCTATCTTCATGAACAATACCTACTTCCTGACGCCGAGCGTGTGTGATTACTAAGCGAGTTAATAACTGAATAGCATCTATCATCTCCAAACCCGGTGAATCTGGCTGAGGGGGTGAATGTACAGGGGCGGGCGCTGGAGCTGGTGCCCCTCGGAGCTCTTCTGGAGAGGGTGAGGTATGTGAAGTCTGAGATGGAATCTCATTATGAGACTCTCCCCGAGCCCTAGTAACTCATGGCGCTCGACTAATAGTCTCACCAGCCACATACTTTCCCTTTTGTGCGGCTGTAGTCTTTGGAGGCATCGCAGAAAATATAACATATCGTTAAGAACATGAATTCTTATATCACATGATCTAAGAAAATATAACACATCGTTATGCACAACACACCCATAAACAAGACTCTACTAGACACGACCTGTAGACAATTCTAGGACAGAACTGCTCTGATACCTTTCTGTCACGACCCAAACCTGCGGGCCGCGATGGATGCCCGAGTCCTACCCGTTGAACATCCTTAAACATGCGCATAAGATATAAACATGAATAACATACGTGACAGAAACCTATCCAAAATTCATATGTACATATACATACGGAATACAGTGGGTGAGCCGGCAAGGATGCTATAGACAATAATATACCCAAAACTAAAAGCCGACAAGGCCATATACTATCCAACTATACATAACTATCTACAGACCTCTAATAAAAAATACAACCGAACAAGGATGGGACTGGGCCACGTCAAACCCATAGGTATACAAGCATATCGTACCAAAATCAAAAGCAGCTCCGGATCAAGTGGAGCACGCCAACTCACACTGATCAAGAATCTTAAGAAGGGGGACCGTTATCTTGCCTACCTGCACTTGTGTGCATGAAACACAAGCCCCGAGAAATAGGGCATCCGTACGAATAATGTACCGAGTATCTAAGGCATGGAAATAATACATAAGAGACATAGAAGAAATATGGACTAAGGAATTCCTCCTATAAGTCTAAATAACTTTGCAAATCCTGAAACAGTTATAATGTCATGCACGTGTGTGTAAATATAGTGTCATGCATAGGTATAGGTGTACACAACATCATCAAGCCTCCGAGAGCATCGCATCATATCATCTCGACCACTGTGGGCAAAATCATCAACATATATCAACTGATCAGGTGGTAGTGCGTATATAACGCCGTAACCTTTTCCCATATAAGTATATATATATACGCCATCTGATCATGGGTCGATGTACATGTATAAATGAATAAAATGCATAAAAATACGTTAATAAGATCAATATACATTTCGGATAAACTTTATCAACTGTGTATTTTTCTAAGACCCGTGAACAGACGATGTAATAATAAGATACATGGAATGCAAGAGCATAGGCACTTCTAATACTTTTATGAATATAGTCATTTATGGAAGTTGTGTATTTACTCGTTTCGTGTGTATCGTATGGATCATGCAGAAAAGAAAGAAGGGATAACCTTAACATACTAAACCGATTCGCTTAGAATTTGCAATTCACGCTTTACAGAATCAACAACCAATGTTATCTAATTTTGGTATGAAATTGTTCTGCTCTTTGAAGAACTTATGACCAGGCACTCTCTATAAGAGATTCTGCTTGATTTGTAATGTACACATGAATTCATTTATGAAGAACTCGGGTTCTTAAGACTTAAATGGGATCTCTTTCCTTAGATGAATATGTGACTAATGACTCATCTTCCTAAGACTTAAAATGAATCTCTTTCCTTAAATGAATAATGTGACTCACGTTACAAGACTTGCCCACATCTCTTAATCTTGCCACCTATATTAATGACTTAAGAGTCATACATAGGGATGGGGGGTGTTGCCACGTGAGGGGAGGGTTAGTCTTATCCAACTATTCATTAATTAAATAGTTAATCTCTCGTTAACCAATAATTAACTAATTACCCACATAATTTAGAATTATCTCAAATTACTTAATATAATACTCACTTTTAATAAACTTTACATACCCTACTATCGTGGTCATAGGGTAACTTGTATAGCACTAGTCCATAAATACAAGGTATTATGGCTCGGATCGTATTTTATCCCAAATCGACAACCTTCAACGAAACTCATTTTCTTTAATTCGTTTATCCTTTATCCTTCATGCACTTACTTATCGTTGTTATAAATAATATAACTACGTTAACCTCAAGATAATCTCATCCCTGAGTCTCCGTCGATTAACTGAAGAGGAAACTTTAGTGTACGAAAATGCGAGATGTAACAATCCCTTCACAACATTACAACACACTACCCCCAACTTTTTGGGAGCAGCTCTGTATTTTTCTTTATTTACCATGTTTTCAAGATTATCTATGTTAGGTTTATCATGTATGATTTCATTCATAATATTGGATTATCTTTTGTATTTGAATGTTATAATTCATTATTCTAGTTGATATATCTTTTAAGGGCTTTGGATTGCATTCAATACTTAGCTTAATCCGTATTTCTTATAAGTGTTCTTACTCGATTAGTGTTTATCATAGTAAATTCAAGGGGTCTAACTAGTTCATAGTAGGTTCTTGTCTTTCTCTAGTTAAATCCTAATCTTCTATCTTTTTGATTCCGTGCATTTTTGCATTATCGGTGTTCTCCATGCGATTCCGTATCATCTTGCTATCAGAGCGGAGGTTTTGGATTGTTCTATCAATCCAATGTCTTTGTTTTAATTATTATCTAACTTGAAAATAAAATAAAAAATCAAAAATTCCCAAAATAGAATTGTTACTGTTCATCCGTTGTTTTGGCTTTCAGAAATAGAAACATAGCGTTGTTGGTCACTGTTTCATTTAGGTACTTCGATTTCATTGTTCTCATCTCAATTTTGATTCTGAAACTTGTGATTCCTTCGTTGTCTGAGTTTCAACTACTGATTTGAGCTGAAATCGAAGTAGTAAGATTGAATTTGAGGGATTCTAGGTCACAATTTTGAAAAATCCGTCGCTCGAAGAAGCCGGGCCGTCTGAAAATCTAAAAATTAGGGCTTCAAACTCGATTGGGTGTTTGTGATTCTAGTTGGAAACTGTCACGACCCCAAACCCGGTCGTGATGGCGCCCAACACTAATGCTAGGCAAGCCCAACTATTCACTCTCTCTCAACCGAGCATGAAGCTCAAAACCAATTAATTAAATACTTAAATCAAATATCAATACTCATAGCTGAAATGCTCAAATGAAAACAATACGAAACTCTACCATAAACTGTAACTCCCAAAGACCTGGGGGTCATGAGTCTAGAGCCTCTAAATAATACAGAGTCAAGAACCCTAAAAAATAACCAAGTTCCAAAATGCTGAAAGGATAAAAGGATAGGGGAGAANGCAGCAACTAGCTCAACTAAGCTCCCGAAGTACCTGAATCTGCACACAAGGTGCAGGGAGTAAAGTAAGTACTTCTAACTCAGCGGTAATAGACATGTATAATGTCTGACAGTAAGAAATCCCAAAATAGTACAATGTAAAGATATAACCAATTAGTCTATACATTTAACAATGAAACAACAACAGGTAATGACAGGTAGGACAAATAGAAAACGATGCATGAATGCAATGCAATGCACATGACCGCTACGGTGCATAGCCCGATCCATTTAACGTCGACGGCGCTCACTAGGGGTGTGTACAGACTCCGGAGGGGCTCCTACAGCCCAAGCGAAATATAATCATAGCATTCGCTATGGCGTGCAGCCCGGTCCACAATCAGTGCAGTTATATATGCATGCAAGCCACACGGGCACAATCAAGTTTACCAT
>MU689223.1:6778-16817 GCA_026770625.1 Nicotiana glauca | reverse complement strand
GTCCGGTGTAGAAATAGGCTTGAATTGGCGAAGTTGGAAATTTGGCGAATTCCGGTTGGTAGGTGAGATTTTGATCCGAGGGTCGGAATGGAATTCCGAGAGTTGCAGTAGCTTCGTTAGGTGATTTTGGATATATCTGCAAATTTTCAAGTCATTCGAACGTCGTTTGGTTGGGTTTTTGATCGAATGTGAGCTTCGGAAGTTTTAGTTAATCTTAGGCTTGAATCAGTTGTGATTTGATGATTTTTGTGTTAACGATAGTGTTTTGATGATTGAAACAAGTTTGAATAACATTATAATATGTATTGGTATTTTTGGTTGAGGTCCCGGGGGCCTCGGGGTGAATTCGGGTGGTTGAACGAGAGAATTTGAAGTTTGAACGTTTGCTGGTTTTGGTTGCAGCAGATATTTCCGCATCTGTGGAAGGGAAACCGCAGATGCGGCTTTGCGAAAGCGGAAAAATCTTCGCAGGTGCGAATTGATGAGAGTCCAGCAAGTTTCGCAGAAGCGGAATTATTATTCGCTTGTGCGAGTCCGCAGAAGCGGGCTATTAACCGCAGAAGCGGAAAAATTTCTGCAGAAGCGGAAGTCGCATAAGCGACAATTGTACCGCAGAAGCGAAAATGCTGAGTGTTTAATGAAACAGTGAGGTTCGAATTTCAGAAGTTAGAAAAATATTTTAGGACTTCGGGAGAGGCGATTTTGGGCGATATTTGAGAGGTTTCTAAGAGATTCCATCAGGTATGAACTTGTAGCCTCAAATAATATTGTTAAGGTATAAAAACAAGGATTAAACACTGAAAATTCAAGGAATTTAAGGTTAAAAATGGTGGTTAGGGCTTAAAGACTAAGAGAGCCTAAATTGACAATTTGAAGGGCCAAATGGACTCTGATTCTTGTGTATTTTATATGTACGGACTCGTGGTGAGACGAGGACTCCGAAAATATAAATTTCGTAATTTTTCGAGAAGTGGGCCCGGGGCTCGGGTTTTGCCAACTTCGTGATTTTTGTTGTTTTTTGAGTCTTTTCGATTGTGGTTTATTGGCCTATTGTGACGTATCCCTTATGGTTTTGATCAGATTCTATACACGAGGAGGTATATTTGAGAGGGAAAGGCTTGGCGAGCTAGATTATTGGCCGGCTAGAGGTGAGTAATACTTGTAAATGATATTTTGAGGGTTTAAAACTCCGAATTTGCACATCTTAGTGCTGTGTTGAGGTGACTTGCACGCTGGACCTGAGCGTGGGGTGGAGCACCATTGGGGATCGTGACTTGGTCCATCCCGGTTATTGGTTTTTACCGCGTATTTGCAAATGATTTGTTGTTATCATTATGACTTGGGCTCATTGTCATGCTTGGGGCTTATTGTCGATTGTTTGAACTCTTTATGAACTATCATCACTATTTTCCTCACTATTTGAAATATTATTTGAACTCAGTCCGTGTGATTTACACTGTTTTACGAACTCAGCTATATTTTACTCAAACTTGGAGTTTTAACTGATATTTGAACTATCATTTGAGCTGAGTATTAGTGTTTTACTAATGCCCGAGGGGCTTTTTGACTATTTTTGGACTGATTGAGGCCGAGGGCCACATGTGAGGGTATGAGGAGTGATGTGAGGAGGTTTTCAGGCCTCGAGTGTTATGTGAGGAGGCTTTCAGGCCTCGAGTCTATTGTGAGCAGGCTTTCAGGCCTCATGTTGATATTATTCAGGCTTTCAGGCCTTATTGATAGCGCTTGGGCTGAAGGAGCCCCTCTGGAGTCTGCACACCCACAGTGAGCGCGGGGTACCCCTTTGAAATGAACAGTGATAACAATGATTCTATCATCTGTGTTTCGGTCAGGTAACAATGACTGACCAGTCAGGTAACAATGACTGACTAGTGGTAACAATGACACTGAAACACACTTTGGTCAGGTAACAATGGCTGACCGATCAGGTAACAATGACTGACCTTACTTGTGTAATCTTGTTTATTTGATTCCTTTCAAGAGAATGTTTTTGCTATGTTTTCAGGAATTCTTCTGTTATTAGTTTACTGCTTACGATAGCATTATTTGTGCCCTTTTTGGGATTTTATACTTCCAGTGTTATTTACTTTTATTACTACCGAGTTGGAATTACTCACTTTACTCCCTGCACCATGTGTGCAGATCTAGGTCCTTCTTCACAGGCTGAGTAGACATTCAGTGATCAGCAGGCTTGCTTATCCGGGAGAGTTGAGGTAGCTGCATGGCGTTCACAGTCGTTGACTTTTCCTCTTATCCTTGTTCTTTTATATTCCGCACTATCAGACATTTAGACAGTTTATGTAGTAGGATATTATTCTATTCTATAGAGGCTCATATTCGTGGCACCGGGTCTTAGTTGGGCTGTTTCGGTATTTTGCCAGATTTTTTGTATTTTTACCATTATTTCGGACTTTGACTTAAATAGCTTTATCTTTGCTTGTTTAAATAATTGGGGTAATTGTTATAAATGGTGGGGCTTGCCTAGTAGTGTGCTGGGTGCCATCGCGACCGGGTTTGGGTCGTGACATCAGTAGACGCTCATGCACTTGTGACACCGGGTTCTGGGAGGATTTTTAGATTATTAAATGTTAAGTTTGTTAAAGATATCATGGTTGTTTCCGTAAATTTTATTATTCGTTATTTAATGTGTAAAGAAAAATAATTTTGACCATACAAAAAAAGGAAATTTAATTGAGTATTTTGATTGGCTTGCCTGACAGTGGTGTTCGGCGCCACCACGACCCTTAGTGGATTATGGGTCGTGACACATGATAAAAAAGTGTGCGCACAGATATTCGATCATTTCAATTTTATTGTTAAGTCATATAAATTAAATAATAGTAGTTTTATAAAATATTTAAGAGAAATCAGTGTTACTTCATCCTGATCACATCTTCTGCATGTTTATTGTATGATTGTTTATATAGAGCATTAAAATTAACTTTACTGATATGAGGTACACGCCCAATATGCGTCTTAAATTTCTCTATATTTGAACTATGCACAAATTATTAATATTTTGAAGTTTTAATTTTGAGTAAAATTTTACTTTTATAAATATTTTTCTTATTTTTCAAATTTTAATAAAATATTTTATTCAATTTTTAAAAAAATTTAAACTCATTGAGAAAAGATACACGCGCAACACACGCATACTTAGACTAGTTATTATAAAAGTGGAAACTCCTAAACTAAAAAGTTGAATTGCCTAAATACCCTCCTAAATAACCTAAATATCTTATTTATATTTTTAATAGAAAAGAAAAAACAGATAGCCTACAAATAGCCTAAGCCAAAGAATCGCACCCCTTCATTAACGGTGACCAAAAACTTATACATAGTGAATAGTCGTGGCGTGTTGTGTCAATATTTCTTTGTTTTAGTAACGAGTTTTAAGTGTTTGTTTGGATTTTATACATTATAGCTTCTTGTCAAAGACATCCAAATGTCTAAGATTGTGCTAGGTTGTTTTGCGTACAAACTAAATAAGGTAACATTATTTGGATAGGCTATCCGTTAGAAAGCAATAAATAATATAAATAAATTTTCATGTAGATGGTAAAAACAAAGCAAAAATAGGATTTCTTTATTTTGTGTTCCAAAAGTTTTGTTCATTTCTTAGTGCTTTATGAAATTTCTTCTCTTATATTGCTTTTATGTTCATTTATAATTAGTTCATATATTGGTTTTCCGACAGGAAGCCATGTGCCGTTCCAGAGAGAAGAAAAACTTCCTTCCCTAGGCAAGTTGGAAAGCTTATTTACGCATTTGCACTCTTGAATTTTATTGTAAGGGTTTTCGCGGTAAATTAAAATCTGTTTCCTAAAGTCTTTTTTGTTGTGGAATATCATCTGGAATGGAGAACTATTTTATGTTTTAAATTTTAGTAGGAGTAATTTTATTTGTTCGAAAGGGATTGTAGCAGGCTGGCTCTAATATTTACTCTTAGTGGGACAAATGCATATCGTAGATAATTAAAGAAATAAGTTTTAATTGAAAAATATTAGAATTAACATGCACAAGATACAGAAGATGTTGCGGCTTACTCAGAAAGGAAGTAGAGAAACAAGATTGAGTAATTTCAAGAACTAGAATAAAGTCTAAATTTTTTTCAATTAAGACATACTCCGAGGCTAAAGAAATTTTACTGTATGTTGGCTTTTGATGTTATAACTTCTAATTTATTAAAGAAAAGCATAAAGCTTTCTTCTTTACCTCCGATTCTATCGTGTTACTAAATTTAATGTAAAATTTAGTGAAATAATAAAATAAATATGGAGAGATGGGATAAATCTACTGCTTACAAAATACTATATGTAGTTAAATTAGATTTTCATGAAAGCGACAGAAATCTCCTCAAACTCTAACGACAAGAGAGTAAAATAAAATCTGTATACATAAAAAATAGAAAATGTCTTCTGATTTGAAGTTTTCTTTTTACCGTTGTTGAGATCTTTCATACTTGTATTCTATATTAGTCATTATGTAATTAGCTAGTGTGTAGGAATTGTACAGCTACTATAAATAGGACACCAACTTTGTAATTTTCTTTGAGTTGCAATAATGAAATCAACTCATTTCTAGAAGCTTTATTTTTCAGTCGGTTTCTCTCTCTCTCTCTCTCTCTCTCTCTCTCTCTCTCTCTCTCTCTCTCTCTCTCTCTCTGTTGTACGATCTGATTCGCCATTAGAGCTCAAACTGAGTTTATCTCTTTTCCTCTTCGATTATTCCTGAATTTTCACATGGTATCAGAGCGGGACAATGACATAAAGCTTCATCTCCTTTCAATTTTTCATTCTTCTACTCACAAATTCAGAAATTGACCATTGACACTCGTTTTTTTGGGAATTAGGGTTCATGTGTAGAAATTGATCAATTAGTCGATTGTTCCTAGCAATTCATCTTCATCGATAACCATTTCATCCTAGTCAATTAGAATCATGGCCGGAGAAGACGAAGCCACAATGACCCTAGTGATGAACAAAACCCTAGATTCAACAAGTCCACTATACATGCATCCATTGGAAAGCGTTGCATCCATGTTAGTTCTGATAGCCTTTGATAGAACTGGTTATAGATCATGGAGAAGAGGAATCCTCAAAGCACTCTCTGTGAAAAACAAATTAGGTTTTATTACCGGAAAATGTAAGAAGCCAAATTCTGATTCGGCTGACCTTGATCAATGAGAGCGATGCGATGATATGGTAACTTCATGGATCTTAAACTCGCTGTCTAAGGACCTAGAAGACAATTTGCAATAGGTCAATGATGCCAAAGAGCTTTGGCAAGAACTAGAAGACAGATAAGATTAAACTAATGGCGCCTAGTTGTATCAACTGCAGAAAGAGATCAATGATCTGAGCCAAGGAAGCCTAGACATCACTGCATATTATAGAAAAATGAAGAAACTATGGGAAGAACTTAATACCCTGAATGTTCATGCCAAATGTGCTTGAAAATTCACCTGTGGAGCGAGAGAAAACATACATAAAACTGAACAGGATAGAAGATTAATTCAGTTTCTGATGGGGCTCAATGAAGTGTAGTCGTGAGATGGAATACTTTGATGATGAACCCTCTCCCAACCATAGCTCAAGCCTTCTCTATTCTTATTCAAGAGGAGAAACAAAGGGAAGTTAAGCCAAGTAATAATTTTTTTTTGGACTCTGCTGCCTTGAATGTGAGTGGATCAGGAAATACAACTTCAGAACTAACTACAATCAGCATGGAAACAACTACAGGGGAAACCAACTTAACAGCAGACCTAGACCGTTCTATGACTACTATAAGAGGCCAGGGCGCACTAAGGACAAATGCTACAAACTTCATGGATTTCCATAGAGTTCCAAGTTCAATAAGGGAAGAAGAATTGCTAGAAATATATTTGGACCATCAAATGAAGCTGATACAGTAAAAGATGATGGAAATAGCCCTTAGGAACAGGAACAGAGTCGACACATGCATAGTCTGACTAAAGAACAATATGGCCAACTACTCACCATTCTGGAAAGCTTTCATGGAGGAGCATACAAATCACAAGCAATTACATCAATGGAGGAGCTGTGAACTTTGCAAGTATTTCAGCATGCTCTACTCATTTCGACTCTAGCAATTAGTTGTGTGATAGTTCTAGTTCAAATGGTAACACCTGGATCCTTGATTCTGTGGCCACAAATCACATGACACATAACAAATCAATCCTAACTAATGTTAAAACCTTAGTTTACCCATACCTAGTTACCCTACCAAATGGCTACAAGGTTAAGGTGACACTGATTGGTGATGTAATCCTAATTCCAAAATTCAGTCTCAAAAAGGTCCTTTTTGTTCCCAGTTTTAAGTTCAATCTGATATCAGTCCATTCTTTGACAGTTCAACTTGATTGTATTGTAGTATTCACCAAGTACATTTGTATTCTTCTACAGAGCCCTTCATTGAAGAGGCTACTGGAGATTGGTAAAGCCAAGACTGGTATATATCTACATATTTCAAGCAACTGCAACACTGGTTCAACCCTCTCTAATTCTTCTAGTGCATCCATTTCATGTTTTACTAATAATGAGAACAAGATAGATTCTGTAGTTAAGACATATAGCTCACTTCCTTCTTCTCAACTAGTTAGCACAAGTAAACTGGTTTCTACTATTCCTGTTACTTCCACCATGGTTTACCTATGTTATAGTAGTAATATAAGTAGTTCACTTCCGCATTCAGATCACCCTGTAAATAGTTCAAGCAATAAAAGTGAGTTCTCTTTGCCTAGTAATTCCTCCACTACAGAACCTTTACTTGATCTTTTGTGGTATAACATATTGGGACATGTACCTTTTGTCAAAGTGAAAGGGATTTCCTCTATACCTGTTGCCTTTGCACCCAACAACCTTTTCTTTGTCCTATCTGTCCAATGGCAAGACAAACCAGGTTGTCTTTCCCAAAAAGAACAACATTGACTACCAAAACCTTTGAACTGGTACATGTTGACTTGTGGGCCCATATCATGTTGCAACACATAATAAATATAAATACTACATTACCCTTGTGGATGATTATAGCAGGTCCACATGGAACCACTTATTAAGTTGTAAAAGCAATGCTCTATTCACCATTAAGGCCTTCTTTGTCATGGTAGAGCAACAATTTAATACCAATATTAATATTATAAGAACAAATAATAGTCTTGAGTTCATCAGCCAAGAGACCACTTCATTCTTACAATCAAAGGGCATTATACATCAAAGAACATGACCATACACACCACAACAAAATGGCGTGGTGAAAAGAAAACACAAATATTTGTTAGAGACATCCAGGGTCCTACTTTATCAGTCAAAATTACCCATGCAGTATTAGGGAGAATGTATTCTGACCTCTACCTACCTAATAAACAGATTGCCCTTTTTCATCACTCAAAAAAATGTCCCTTTGAACTCCTGTACCAAAAGATACCAAGTTGTTCTCATCTCAAAAGCTTTGGTTATTTATGCTTCCCTACCACTCTCAAAACACACAAAAATAAGTTTGAGCCAAGAACTACTCCCCATATTTTTGTGGGATATTCCTTTGGGACAAAGGGCTACAAGGTACTAAATCTGGCCACTATGAAGATAAGTATTTCAAGAGATGTAGTATTCCATGAGAATGTATTCCCATTTGTCAATTTACTGAGTCAAACAAAGTCTTTCCTTCATTTGCTCAAATGAAATCATACTTGTCAGATGATTTGTTTTCTCCTAGTGATATAGGTAGTGCTCTCCTATATTTCTTATATTGCTATTAGTTTATTATTTTATGTGATGTTATGTATTCTATGTTGTTTTATGTTATTTTAGTATGAGTCAATTGATAAAACTAATATATCATCTCTTGTTGCTGTCTTGAGCCGAGGGTCTCCTGGAAATAGCCTCCCTGCCCCTCAGGGTAGGGGTAAGATCTGTGTATATATTACCCTTCCCAGATCCCACTTGTGGGATTATACTAGGTTGTTGTTGTTGTTGTTGTTGTTGTTATTGTTGTTGTTGTTGTTGTTGTTGATATAGGTAGTGCTCCATATTTAGCAAGTGATAATGCTCACAATGAAGTGTCACCTAGAAACCTGTCTAGGAATGAGTCCTGCTCACCCCCATCTAACCCTCATAATGATAACTCCAGATTTTATCACTCACCTTTGGGAAGACAATCATCAGGAAGCTTTCCTGTTGTTGATACTCCAGAAGATGTCCCTCTTGATGCACCTCACAGTCCAGCTGTTGTAATCCAAGATCAAGGAACTTCAATCTCAAATCAGAACAGACCCTCTAGAACTTTGAAAATTCCTACCTATCTCAAAGATTATGAGTGTACACTTCCCAGACTCCAGCAAATTCATCAAAACCAATCAATCTCTCCAAATGATAGCCAAAGTATATAGTCTTTTTCCTTCAACACATCTGCCCCTAAACCTCTTGATAACTCACCTAATGAAACACATTCCACCTATCAGCACTTGATAGGAACTAGTTCACATGAATGTGAACCTGGTTCATATGAGGAAGATGCTGTAAAGCCTGCCTGGCAAGCAGCATGGAATTATGCAAATAAAACCTAGGACCCAGTTCCTCTTCCAATTGAAAAGAAGGCAATTGGGTGTAAATGGGTATATAAGATTAAATATAAAGCAGATGGTAGTGTAGAGAGATTTAAAGCTAGATTAGTAGTTAAGGGGTATACACAACAAGCTAGGATAGATTACATAGAAACATTCTCACCTATAGTAAAATGACAACTGTTAGGGCTTTAATAACAACAACAGTGGAGAAGGGGTGGCAAGTCTTGCAGCTAGATGTAAATAATGCCTTTCTTCATGGGGATCTCTATGAAAAGGTATATATGGACATACCACCAGGCCTAGTTTTAGACTCACCAGGTTTAGTGTGCAAGTGGAACAAGCCCTTGTATGGACTCAAACAAGCAAGTAGACAATGGTATGAGAAATTAACTGAAGCCTCGTGTTCCAGGGAGTACACTCATTCAATGCTTGATTATTCTTTATTATACAAAAAGAGTGAAGGCTCAGTAGTGTTTATAGCTGTGTATGTAGATGATGTTCTTGTTACTGATACCCATCTGCAAGAGATTGAGTCCAAGAAAACTTTTCTACACAATACCTTTAAGATAAAGGACCTAGGGAGACTTCATTACTTCCTAGGACTGGAAGTTCAATACAGAGAGAAAGTGATCCTAATGTCACAAAGGAAATTCACTACTGATATTTTGAGAGAGTTTGGATGTATAGATTGTCCTTCTATGACTTCTCCTATGGACCCCTCTGTGAAATTAAAGGCTGATGAGAGAGCTCCACTAGCTGATCCTTCTTATTATAGGAAGTTGATTGGCAAACTTAACTTTCTCACTAACACTAGATTGGACATTGCCTATAGTGTACAACACCTCAGTCAATTCATGCAAAGTCCCAGAAAATCCCATCTAAAGGCAGCATACCATGTCCTAAGATACTTAAAAGATGATCCATCCATGGGTATCTTCCTTAACAACATTGCAGATTATGGAGTAAGTACATTCTGTGATTCAGACTGGGCTACCTACTCCCAATCAAGAAAATCAGTTAGTGGGTACATTGTGCTGCTTGGTACCAGTCCTATTAGTTGGAAGTCTAAGAAGCAGTCTACTATTTCACTATCATCTGCAGAAGCTGAATGTATGTCAGCTAGAATGGTGGTTGGTGAACTTGTATGGTTGGCTAGACTTCTCAATGAGCTTACTGTTCTATTAGCCTTACCTATCCCCATCTTCTGTGATAGCCAAGCTGCTTTACACATAGCAAGAAACCCTGTGTTACATGAACGAACAAAACATTTCGAAGTGGACAGTCATTATGTTTCTACAGGAAGGACTAATTTCTCTTCATCATGTTTCTACTGATGACTAGCTAGCTGACATTTTGACCAAGTCTTTAACAGGGATCAAGCATGCTGCACTTCTTAGCAAGTTGGATGTGAGGTCCTCCCCTGCAACTTGGGGGGAG
>MDKF010897989.1:0-24456 GCA_026770625.1 Nicotiana glauca | reverse complement strand
ACTAAACTTTCCAGAGAATGCACACAAGACCCTACTTTGAACGAGCATATCTAAGTGTTTATAAGGTTTTAGGTGATCGATAACCTATCAAATTAAAGGTCGTTGAGTCTAGTTTCTAACTCTTCAAATCGTTCGTCATTTGGACATTCCTACACAAAGTTATGATCAAATTACCAAAGGCTGGAAAATGCGATCCTATGTCAAATCTGCGACCGCAAAACCTATCGCATTTCTGACTTTGCCATCGCATTTCTATCGCAAGATGGGCCAATGTAGCCCAGTTTTGGGCACCAATTTTGCGGTGCATTATGCGGCCAACATTGTCGTTTTGCCGTCCGTTCTGCTGTAGCAGACCCGACATCGCAGGGTTAATTTTCTAATTTTTATAACCCGACCCCATTTTAATATATAGCCTTTGGGGCTTCATTTGGGGTCATTTTTCCCCTAATTTTAGAGAGATTTGAGAGCATTATAGAGAGAGAAGGAGGAACCCAATATTCAATCATCCAATCTTGCATCAATCTTCAAGAATCAAAGAACCCAATCACAAGTTCTTCATCTAAGAGGTAAGATTCTATACATCAGGCTTTAATTTTGAGTTTGGGGTATAAGATGGGGTATTGAGGTATGATTCTTGAGTGTAATATTATTATGTATATATGCATGTACAAAGTAGGCTTGTGGAAAGATTGTTGAACATAAATAAGTAAAGATTGGGTTGGGGAATGAAGGAAACCTTGTAAAAGAGATTTGAAATCAAGATGCTCAACTAGTATTTGATGAAATTCCTAAATGAGGTAAACCCACGAATATCCTCCTAATTATAGTTCACTTTTGTATGATTCTAAATAGATTGAAGTTTCTAGAATTTCCGGAATATTGTAGTAAGGTAAGAAAAGCTCAAGAATGATTCGAGACGTCCGGAGGTCATTTCGCGCAAGAATGCTATTTTGGAATATCGGACTAACTCTGTTATGGTAAGTGTTTGGTCTAACCTTAGCTTGAGGGATTAGGGGTTGTGTCCTATTTGTTATGTGTAATTTGTTGAGTAAGACGTATAGGCATGGTGACGAGTATCTATACGTTGGTGTCATGCATGCCCGTGAGTCTTATACTTTGATTAATGTGACTCCGTTTTTTATTGTATATGCTCTATATGATAATTTCTACTGAGGAATATGACTTGTGGAAGATTATTGTTAATTGAACATGGTAGAGCGTTGGCTCAAGTTGAGAATTGAGTTACCTAATTGCATAATTTACCTTTATTTGCCCCACACAATGTTGTTAGTCTTCCTCTAATCTTTACCTATTACTTGGCCTTATTTGCTTTAATTGAAGCGACTGTACTTCTTATTGTTTTGTTATCTCTAAATTTTGAATTCCTCTATGACCTATGTATGTATGCTAGCTGTCCAAATCTTTGTGGTTGTCGGTGTAGTTATCATGTGCCTGTTATATCTTGGTGTTTTCTTAAGGTTATTGTGCTTCTTGGTTTTTCCATGTGATTCTCTTGTTGCCGTGCATTCATACTCTTGGTGGCAGAATTTCCTTGTGATTGGGTTGTTGGATTGTTTTGAATATTCTTCGTGTTGTTGCTGTTTGTTTATTTGGGACTACGGGTTAGATTCCCGGGAGATCCCCCTGCATATTTACATTTGGGACTACGGGTTAGATTTCCGGGAGATCCCCCTGCACATTTATATTTGGGACTACGGGTTAGATTCCCAGGAGATCCCCCTACACATTTATATTTGGGACTACGGCTTAGATTCCCAGGAGATCCCCCTGCACATTTACAATTGGCACTACGGGTTAGATTCCCGGGAGATCCCCCTACACATTTATATTTGGGACTACGGGTTAGATTCCCGGGAGATCCCGCTGCATATTTATATTTGGGGACTACATGATGTTATCCTTGGAGATCCCCGGTTGTTATCTATGTGCTGAGCTGTACTCCTTCCGTGATTATTTTGTCTCCGTTGTAATTGTTGTTATCAATTCAAGTGTTTTAACAGTTAGATTTTCTTTACGGCTGTTATCCCTTGTGTTGGAATCCATTATGTTTATAATACCTCGCCTTATTTATATATATATTTCAATCCTTCAAAGTTAAACAATTGTTACATTTTCAACTCATGGATTTCTCAACTAATTTTTTTCTTAAACCGTTTGAGGTTGTACTTTACTTAAAAAGTAATTTCTACTATGATTTGATTTATGGATTTCTCGTATTATAGGTAATGATTCATTCGATATTGTACTTTAATTGAAAAGGGTATTTTCTTTACCAAATGATTTCTAAAAATAACTTCATCTTTTCTTGTTGATTTCCTAATTGAGTTGGAAGCTGTACTTCACTTTATGTTATGTGAATGAGGATCCGTGAATATTAGTAATTGTATTGGGTATGGAACCTAAGAACTAAGTAATATGAGACAGAAATATGTGGGCACATGGTGCCGGGAAAATTATTATGGTGTTATTTAATGGCACGTGAGTTGTCCGTGCGATTGTGATATAAATATGGGCACGAGGTGCCGTAAAAATATGAAAGTGGGTTGAGACGCATATTAATTATGATTATGAAATGAGGCGTCACAATGTGACATTTACTTGAAAGAATTATATTCGAAAGATGCTTACTTGTAAGATACTTATTTGAAGGAAATATATTCGAAATATATTTATTGAAAAGCATATTATCTTAGAGATTATTACTTGAAGGATTTATAGGCGACATATTTATATTTGAACGACTCGATTAATTGATTGCACTTGTATTTATTATTTGTTGAGAAGCATTTATGGTGTTCTTGTTCCCTGCTATTTATATCACTGGTTGATCATTGTTGTCATCATTTTTATCGGCTTCCTATTATATTGTATGCTATCTTGCACAGGTTTATTTTGTAGTTTGGTCCTAGCCTCGTCACTACATCACCGAGGTTAGGCTAGGCACTTACCAACACATGGGGTCGGTTGTGCTGATACTACACTTCTGTACATTTTTGTGTACAGATCCGGGTAATTGGTCGATAGTAGCTATTCGTTGCGGTGAATTCTCAAGGTAAACCGGTTACAGCATTTGCAGGCTTCGAAATCACCTTCTTATTTTATATTCTCACTATTGTACTTATTTCCTTACGGTTGTGTTAGAAATGGTAGCGAAAAACTCTATGGAGCTTATGAATTGTACTACTGGTTTTGGGAATGGTAAATTATTTAGAGAAATTTCATTTTAAGTTAAGAAATATCTATGTTATTTCAGTTAGTATTAGGCTTACCTAGTTTAGAGACTAGGTGCCATCACGACTCCTTCGAAGGAATTTTTGGGTCGTGACAAGTTGGTACCAAAGCTCTAGGTTCATAGGTGCTACAAGTCATAAGCAAGTTTAGTAGAGTCTTGCAGATCGGTACGGAGACGTCTGTACTTATCTTCGAGAGGCTACAGATCTATTAGGATAACTTTACTTCTTTCATTCCTTATCGTGTGATATCGATTCAGCTTGAAGCATATATCTTATGCTCTTTTGCATCTACTCATGTATGGAATTGCACACCGCGCTAAGTTATAAGGGAGCCAAATCTTCTCGAATATTGTTACCACGTGTCGTCCAGAATTAGGGATGCGGAAGTATGGAGAGATCTTTTAGTTGTGCGCATGAGAGTGCAATATGTTTTGACATCAATTTGACAAGTACAATATTAAGAAGGTTTAATTGGTTGCCTAATCATCACAGGTGGATGTAGAAAATAAATAAATAATAATATTAATAATAATAATATAGTTCACGGTATTAGAGACTATGTGTTTCGTATGGGATTTCAATTTAGAAAATGGTACTTACTAGCCAGCCAAGACATTGGAGGAAACGAGTTTAACCATCATGAGGATGGCATGCGCCAAAAATATGGCTTTAGGTGTCTTATGACCGGTGTCGTATGAGCAATAAAAGTTAGTATTGTGAATCATCGGAATGTTTCGTGTGGCTTCGTGCCAGGTGAGGGGAGTCGACTATCAACGATCAAATTGTGGGGTCATGTGTTATGTCAATTTTTGGCCTGAGATATATCTATGTGGTATTGAAAGGTTTTCCAGAACTTGTATATGATTAAGAGCTGAGATTTTGAATGGGATGGTGATGGGACTTGAGATATTCCCGTGTCATTAATAATTCTACGTTTCAGCATCAGCGGGGTCACATAAATAATTTCAGCATACTCGTAGTGCTTAAGTTAATCACAACACTCGCGTGGGGCTGTCATCTTTTAATGTGCCAGTGGTATGGAATTTCTTGCAATGGTTATTTAAGTTATCTGGTACGAACTTAGTATGAGCAGTCGAACTTCGGATGGGTTGTTATGAATATGGTGATACTGGGAACATCCTGAGAAATTGTCCTAGACCTGGGAGAAATCTTTTCTATCAGAGCACATGTACCACGTGCTCCATTACAGTTACTACTCTACTTACACTACCAATTAAGGGTGGAGGAAAAGCGGGTAAATAACACCTAAGATGTAACGACCTTGCCGGTCATTTTTGGAATTTACGCCCAGATCCCCCATTAACTGCTTTCCCTAAGTTCATTTCTGCTATTTTGGTTTGCCGGGACGTTCGGTTCTAGGATTCGGAGTGTTTTGGGACACTTAGTCCCTAAATGAGAGCTTAAGAGTTGAAAAATGGTCTGTATTTGGAACAGTGTGAAGATGACCTCGGAATGGTGATTCGATGGTTCCGTTAGCTCCGTTAGGTGATTTTGGAGTTGGGAGCGTGTTCGGAATGTTATTTGGAGGTCCGTAGCTCTTTTAGGATTGAAATGCCGAAGTTTGAACTTTTGAAGTTTCCGGTCCGATAGTGAGTTTTTGATCCGAGGGTTGGATTTGAATTCTGGAAGTTGTTGTAGCTCCGTCATGTCATTTGGGATGTGTGCGCAAAATTTCAGGTCATTCGGACGAGGTTTGGATAGGTTTTTGATCGAAAGTGTGTTTGGTTAGAATTTGAAGTTCCTAGGCTTGAATCTTGGCTTAAATCGGGTTTTTGGCGTTGTTTTGGGTGGTTTAAGGATTGGTACAAGTTCGAATATGGTATTAGGTGGTATTGGTATTTTTGGTTTGGATCCTGCGGGTCCCGGGGCGATTTCGGATGCTTAACGGGTTAATTTTTGGAAGTTAGAAGGAAAATTGCAGCAGCCTTCTGTTGCTTTCGCTTCTGCGGCTTGGGAACCGCAGAAGCGGTTCCGCAGAAGCGGCCTTTGCGCCGTAGAAGCAATAAAGCTCCTCCTCCTCTGAGACCGCAGAAGCGGTTTGTTATCCGCATAAGCGGCTTGTTGATCGCAGAAGCAATTTTGAGACTTCCCCTCATAGACCGCAGAAGTGGTTATTTTTCCGCAGAAGCGGTCCCTTGTCCGCAGAAGCGGAATTGCCTGGGCAGTACTTAACATTTTCAAAACGAGGGTTCTTCCATTTTTTATCAAAAACAATAGCTAGAGAGCTCGATTTTGGGAGATTTTTCGAGGGATTTTCAGAGGCAACGATTGGGTAACGATTCCTTACTCCTTTATGATTAATACCCACTCATCTAACCTCAAATTCAACTTAATTTCGGATTTTTGAATGAAAATTAGGGTAAAGTTCTTAGACCTAATTGTGAGGATTTGAGGGGGAATTTGACCTCCGATTTGGGAGATTTTTATATGGTTAGACTCGTGAGAGTACGATGGTTCTGAAAATGTAAAAATATTTATATTCCGAGATGTTGGCTGGAGGGGCATTTTGGTTATTTTACCTATTTTGCGCCTTAGCGTATATGAGATAAGTAATTCCGTGGAGCTTGGGCTCAAGTGATATCATGAAGTAAGAAATGAAAGAAAGAGAAAGTGTTATTGGTTATTCCCTTGCCGGGACGTTTTGTTCATTTTTGTTGGTTTTTCTCCCTTGCCGGGATATTGAGTTCATTGATGTTGTGCCCTTGCCGGGTTTTAATTGTTTCTTGTGTGTTCTCTTTCCAGGACTTTTGCTATTGTTTATTTACTCTCTTGTCCCCCTTATTTGTGACTATTGTTTGGATGAGGCGCAATGACAAATGTGGATCGGGTTGCACGCCGCAACAATACCAAATGTTAAGGGTCGGGTTGCACGCTGCAACAATACTAAATATTAATGGTCGGGTTGCACGCCGCAAAAATACTAAATGTTAATGGTCGGGTTGCACGCCGCAACAATACTAAATGATAAGGGTCGGGTTACATGCCGCAACAGTGACATTTGAGGGTCTGGTTGCACTCCGCAATAGTGTTGTCATACATTAGGATCGGTTTGCGCGCGGCAACAATTATTGATACAAGTACGTTTATTTGCGTGGTTGATTCTTGTCTGCTGTAAATTACAAGTTGTCCTTAAATTGTTATTTCAGATATACTATTAATATTGTTATCTCCCAAGAGCATGTCCCCTCCTCCTATATCGTTTACTTGCCTAGTATTTTCGATTCCGCTGTGTGTGTGTATATATATATATATATATATAATTGCACAGGTTTATATGGTGGTCCAGTCTAGCCTCGTCACTACTTCGTCGGGGTTAGGCTAGACACTTACCAGCACATGGGGTCGATTGTTTTGATGCTACACTCTGTGCATTTTTGCACAGGTCTAGGTTTTGAGCAGCAGCAGCAGCAGTTTTAGTTCGGGAGCATACCTTCAGTCCGGAGAGACCCTAGGTAGCCTTGTAGGCGTCCGCAGGCCCGACGTCTCCCTTCTATCCTTATATTAGACTGTCATCTCTTTGTATTCGGGATAAATAGATTTATGTTTCTTTCAGACCTTGTATTTAGTAAACTCTTAGCTGTTCGTGAGTAATGTGACACCAGTCTTGGGTAGAGGCTATTGTTGACTGTTCCGCGTTTTGATTCAGATTATAATTCAGACTTCCGCTATTATTAAATTTCATATTCTATATTGATGCTATGAATTGTTAAGGGATTTGTTTATTAATGAAATATTATTGTAGAAGGATTTGTTAAAAGGCTTGTTTATTACAGGAAATGTAACTAAATTTGGCTTGCCTAACTACCACGAGTAGCCGCTATCACGACCCCGAGAGTGGGAAATCCGGGTTGTGATAAGTTGGTATCAGAGCACTAGGTTACAGAGGTCTCACAATTCATGGACAAACTTCGTAGAGTTTGAGGGATCGGTTTGGAGACGTCTGTATTTATCCCCCAGAGGCTACAGAGTTAGGAAAAGTCTCACATTTGTTCTTTCTTGTCATGCGGTTCTGTTTCTCAATGCTAATTGAAATTCTACTATGTTCTTTCGCAGATGGAAGAACACGCGCTTCCTCATCTTTCGACCAGCAGTCCGAGCCCTAGGCAGCTCCCGCCAGGGGCAGAGGATGATATTGTGCTTGAGGTCGAGGTAGGGGCATAGCTCAGCCCCAAGCAGTAGCACCAGTGGCGGAGCCTAAGGTTGACATTGACGAGGAGGTTCCGGCCCCAGCTGCAGCAGTTCCGGTGGGCCCAGCTCAGGTCTTAGAGGAGTTTATTGCTACCCCAGTTCTTCAAGACGCTTTGGTCCGGTTGGTGGGCCTCATGGAGAGTGTCACCCGAGCAGGATTGCCTCCTGTAGCACCAGCCACTTCTCAGGCTGGAGGAGGAGCCCAGACTCCTACTGCACGTACTCCGGAGCAGGTAGCTCCCCAGGGTAAGATTCCAGTGGTTCAGCCAGCTATGGTAGATCAGTCGGGGCTAGTTGCCCAGACCTGTGATGGAACGGCTATGTCCGCAGATGCTTTGTCGAGGTTGGACAAGTTCACCAAGCTCTTCCCTACTACATTCAGTGGTGCTTCTTCTAAGGACCCCCAGGATTTCTACATTTTGCCTATCTGGATCCGCCAAGACTTGGTGGAGGGATTTCTATTTAGCCAGACCAGTAGGGCCGCCGTCTCTGACTTGGGATCAGTTTTCATAGTTGTTCCTCGAGAAATTTCTCCCCGTTATTTAGAGGTATGCTTATTAGAGGCAGTTTGAGCGCCTCCAGCAGGGTTCTATGACGGTCACTCAGTATGAGACCGGGTTCATTGATCTAGCCCGCCATGCTCTTGTCATACTCCCCAATGAGAGGGAGAGGGTGAGGAGATTTATTGATGGTTTGATCCAGCCTATTCGCCTTCAGATGGCTAGGGAGGCGAAGAGTGATATTACTTTTCAGGAGGCGGCCAATGTGGCACGAAGGATCGAGATAGTTCTGCCACAGGGGGGTGGTCATAGAGCAGACAAGAGACCCCGTCACACAGGTCGATTCAGTGGTGCCTCATCTGTAGGCAGGGATTCTTATGATAGGGGTCAGCCTTCTAGGCCTTTCCAGTCGGCCCTCCAGGTTTCTCAAGGTGCTCTAGGTGATCGTGGTTCCCGTGGGAATTACTCTGATCAACAATCACTCAGTGCACCGCCAACTCCTATCAGGGCACAATCACTTTAAAGTTTCTGTGGAGGTCATTCGGGTCGCCAGGGCCAGCCACAGCGTTCGGAGAGATGTTATGAGTGTGGTGAGTATGACCATATCAGGAGGGCTTGCCCGAGATTGAGGGGTACACAGTCGCAGTAGCAGGGTCCCCGTCCTATGATTCAGGCACCAGATGCCCCACAGCCAGCTAGGGGTGGAGGTAGAGGCCATAAAGGTGGAGGTAGAGGTCATAGAGGTGGAGCTCAGACCGCCAGGGGCAGAGTTCAGCTAGCAGCAGATCGACTTAGGGATACAGTTCAGGGTGGTGGGGCCCAGCCCCATTGCTATGCTCTCCAGGCTAGGCCAGAGGCAGAGGCCTCAGACGTAGTGATTACAGGTACAGTTCTGGTTTGTGATCGAAATGCTTTGGTACTATTTGATCCAGGGTCTACGTATTCTTGTGTTTCATCTTATTTCGCACCATGCTTGGTTATGCCTAGTGATACTTTGGGTATTCCTGTATATGTGTCTACGCCGGTGGGTTACTCTATCGTGGTCGACCAAGTCCATCGTTCATGTATTGTAGTGATTAAGGGTTTTGAGACCCGAGGTAGCCTTCCAGCACATGGGGTCGGTTGTTCTGATGCTACACTCTGTGCATTTTTGCACAGGTCTAGGTTTTGAGCAGCAGCAGCAGCAATTTTAGTTCGGGAGCATACCTTCAGTCCGGAGAGACCCTAGGTAGCCTTGTAGGTGTCCGCAGGCCCCGCGTCTCCTTTCTATCCTTATATTAGACTATCATCTCTTTGTATTCGGGATAAACAGATTTATGTTTCTTTCAGACCTTGTATTTAGTAAACTCTTAGCCGTTCATGAGTAATGTGACACCAATCTTGGGTAGAGGCTATTGTTGATTGTTCCGCATTTTGATTCAGATTATAATTCAGACTTCCGCTATTATTAAATTCCATATTCTATATTAATGCTATGAATTGTTAAGAGATTTGTTTATTAATGAAATATTATTGTCGAAGGATTTGTTAAAAGGCTTGTTTATTACAGGAAAAGTAACTAAATTTGGCTTGCCTAGCCACCACGAGTAGGCGCCATCATGACCGCGAGGATGGAAAATCCGTGTCGGGACAAGTGTTTAAAAGATGAAAGCACAGTCGTTCTTTCTTTTGGTTTAATTGTCCCACAAGCTGAATTGATCATCCTTTTTCCTTATGTTATTCGAGAAGTTTCAACGTTTTTGTTTCGTGGCACCGTGAAACGAAATTAAAAAGTGAAGAGAGAGGAAGCAAGTTATGTAGAAGAAGAGAGAGAAAATGAATTTTATATGTATATGCATATCAAAATTTTAATTTACTCGATATATAAAAGATAGAATTTTCATGTATATGCATATAATAAAATGAATTTTTTAAATTAATGAAATTAACTACACTAATATAATTATTTCTCGGATTTGCTCCCACACTCTCCATATCATCAACTCCATATAAGCATGGACGAAAACAATTAATATGAACTAAAATGGTGGGTGCTATGGCAAAATAAAAGGGAAGAAAGGATTAAAACACGGGGATCCAATCTCTCTTTTATTGTTTGTGATCTGTCTGGAATATTTCATGCGCATCATGTATGGTGCATGTGGCTAAGCAGGAAGAATTTTCTTTTCATACAAAATGCAAAATGATTGAAGCTGACACATCTTTATTTTGCGGATGATATGATACTATTTAGTAAAGGAGATTATCCATCAGTAATGCTCATGCTAAGGGGACTCAAATACTTCTCGAATGCACCTGGTATGACTGTTAATGCAGATAAATCGAACATCTTCTGTGCGAATATGAATGGAAGAGATAGAAGAAATAAGTGAGTTCACAGGATATAAGAAAGGTAAACTTCCATTTAAATATCTTGGAATGCCTATATCCTCACAGAAACTAAGTGCGGTAGATTGTGAAATGTTGATAGACAAGATACTGGTAAAGAACAAAGGATGGGGATCCAGGATCCAACCGTATGCAGAGAGAACTCAATTGGTAAATACAGTGTTGCTGCACCTACATTCATATTGGGAATCTATCTTCTTACTATCAAAAAGGGTCATGAAAGACATTTTAGCTAAATGTAGGAACTACCTATGGGATGGGAAAGGTGTCATGAACAAATTCCCACAGGTAGCATGGGACCTAGTATGCCAAACAAAAAGAGAGGGTGGATTAGGAATACAAGACTATTTGGTATGAAATGAATCAGCATTGGAAAAATATGTATGAAATATAAAGCAAAAAAGTGATTCATTATAGGTTAATGGGTAAATTACATATACATAAAGGGCAAAGACTGGTGGCAATATAAACCACCACAAGATAGTGAATGGTACTGGAAGAAAATATATGTAATATCAACAGTTTTTGCTTTAGGGTTTGAACAAAAAGGGTGGAAGGGGAAAATGAAGGGGTACATAATAAATGAAAGATACCAACGGAGAAGAGCATCAACGCCTAATTAAATGACCATATGCACATGATGGATTTGAAATAGATTAAATATTCTAAAATATTATTTTATAGGTTGGTTGATCGTGAGACAGGGATTACTTATGAGGGACAGACTACATATGATAGGAATAAGCCATGAGAGAACATGTATATTCTGTGGAATGCAGGATAAAGCAATTCATCATTTGTACTTTGAGTGTCAATTCTCCAAAATGTGCATTGATGAACTATGCAACTGGATGGGAATAAAGCTGAAGCAACCAGATATGCAGAGTATTTGAAGGAAATTAGGTAGGTATATAAAAGGGAGAATATGCCGAGGACTCGTGAACTCAATCATCACAGCAGTTATTTATGGGTGTGATGACCCTAAAGGTCATCACTTATTTCAAAATTTAATTTTGTGTTCCGATGCCTTGAAAACCTTCTTTTGTCTCACCTCAATTTGCGTGCACTGTTCGGGCGTAAATCCGGAAAGCTTTTATGTGACAATTAGAGGAAAATGCTAATTTTCCCTTTAAAATTGATTTAACTTAACTTCGGTCAACATTTTGAGTAAACAGACTCGGACCCTTGATTTGATCGTCCTGGAGGGTCCGTAAAAAAATATGGAACTTGGGTGTATGCCCGAAATTGAATTCCGAGGTCCCTAGCCCGAGAAATAAATTTTTGAAAGAAATTGTTTAACTGAAATTATAAGAGTTTTTGAAAATTTAAATATATTTTAATTTGATGGTATCGGGCCCGTATTTTAGTTCCGCAGCCTGGTACAGGTTTTGTATTATATTTAAGTTATGCCTATCAAATTTGGTAAGAAACAGTGTTTAAATGACGTGAATCGAACCCTCGGTTGTGAAATATGAAACTATATAGGTCTTGAGATGTTTCTTTGATTTTGATGCTAAACTCGTAGTTCTAGTTGTTATTTTGGCGATTTAATCGCACGAGCAAGTCCGTATGATATTTTTAGGTTTGTGTGCATGTTTGATTTGGAGCCTCGAGAGCTCGGGAGAGTTTCGGATAAGTTTCGGGATATTTTGAACTTAAGGAATTTTGTTGTTTTGCTACTTTTGGTGTCTTAATATTTTGTTCTTCGAATTCGCGATGCAGCTCACGCGAACGCGAAGTACAACGTGGGCTGGGGAGGAATTTCTTCTACGTGAACGCGACGCTTTGGTCGCGAACGCGGACCACTAGGGGTTTGCTCTTCGCGAACGCGACTGGCCACACGCGAAAGCGTAGTGCAATGGAGGTGGCTGGGGGAATCTTTGAACTGTTCTTCGCGAACGCGGTCCCAGGCATGCGAACGCGATGGTCGGGGGGACAGACCATCGCGAAAGCGAGCATCTCATCGCGAACGCGTAGGCCCTTGTTGCCATAAGCTTCGCGAACGCGATAGACCCCTTTCGAACACGAAGAAGGTCTATCCATGGATTTAAAAGAGAACCAGAACATGTATTTAGCCATTTTTTCATATCTTCTTCCCCAAAATCTGACCCTAAGCGATTTTTGAAGAGCAAATTCAATCGCAAATCATAAGTATGTGTTCTTGAACTCAATTTCTTCACTTTCCATCAACACCCATTATATTTCTAGTCCTAAATCTTATTCTTCAAGGGTAGAAATTAGGAATTTTAGGAGAAATGGGAATTTTTACAAATTTGGGGATTTAGACACTTTGGTCGGATTTCGAAACTAATTGCAAGTTCATCTAATCTTCTTGCAGTTGCCTTACTTGACTTTAGACCAACTAGTCATCACTCACAGGGTTGGATCACTTAATTCTGCAGGTTAGAAAGAAAACTTAGGCCCAACTGTGGACTTCCAAATATTATTGGAGGCTTCGCACTTTTTTTTTTTTAAGATAGAATGCAACTTTTACCTATATTTATATTAACTGAAATAAAATACTGTTAAGTAACTTTTATGTAACTTTTATAAAAATTACTAAGTGTTTTGACAAGAACATATTTATAAGACACTTTTAAGCCTGATACACTAAGCTCTCGCTATGCGTGGGGTCAATCGGAGGAATGGTCATACCATAAGGGTCTATTGCATGCAGTTTTACCATACATTTCTGCAAGAGGCTATTTCTACGGTCAAACCCATGATCTCCTAATCACATGACAACAACAAACTTTACCGGTTACGCCAAAGCTCCTCTTCTATAAGAGACTTTTAAGCAATTGTAGAAAAGTAGTACTTACTACATTTCCAATTACAGTCATGGTCAAAGAAGCGAATAAAGTTGCAGATATAAATTTGCATTCATAGCCATAACCACCAAGGCAAATTAGAGGCTTTCTTCAACTAGACAAATAGAAGATGATTTCCTTCATAATTACATAACTAAAAGCTGCAGAGAATTTCAATTTCAGCTACTTGAACTTTGTTTTGTTATGTAGTAGATTGAGTAGTGATTTTTCTGTTGAAGTTTCTTGACAGAATATTCAGAGTTTGGTAACTCTCGCATTCTATGAAAGAGTCAGGCAATAATATAGTGAAGGGGAACCTTGTCGTAACTGGTAAAGTTGTTGCTATGTGACTGGGAAGTCACGTGTTCGAGCCGTAGAAACAACCTCTTGTAGAAATGCAGGGCAAAGTTGCATATAATAGACCCCTGTAGTCCGGCCCTTCTTCGGACCCGCGCATAGCGGAAGCTTACTACACCACGCTACCCTTTTAGTCGGGCAATATGGTCCTCCTTTTTCAAATAAGATCCTTTCCCACTATTTCTATTTTAAGCTATCCCTTTGTATTGTAAATAATTCGTCTTAAAAAATTAGCTAAACATTCTTTAAATCTCACACTTATTTCTATTATATTATGAGAAACTTTTGAAAATACCAGATGTAATCTAAGTTCAAACAACAATACCTTATTGTCCCATTCCCTTTGGTAATCGGTTGGTAACTTAATTTACCAAAATGTCCCAAATAAATCTCAATTTACCAACCTTTAGCCAATAAAAATTGAAAACCAAATAATAGGGTTCTTTCTCTCAAAGAATCACATGCAAAAATCACCTTCCATATTTTTAACCGTGATTAGCAACACTAGATACAAGACGAAAAGGAAATTTTATGGATGAGATAGCAAATAAGGTGATGAAATACAAAAAATATATACAATATTTTAAAAATCTAAACAAAAAAAAAACTTTTTCAATGGGTACAGTTGATATTTATTGAAAATGTATAGATAATATAAAAAATTTGAGGAAGATTGGAGGTGATTTGACTGGTTTTGTATCAAAATTCGTAATTAAATCAAGTTTAAAAAAGTCTTCTACGATACATGTATCAAACATGTATCACGCATGTAGCTCACACAGAGGTATACATGGATATACATATGATACACAATAGATTCAAATATGATATATATGTGACACACAAATGATACACAGTGTGATACACATATAATTTTTTTCATGTTTAGTTTTTACCGAATTTTCAATTCAAACCACTTGAAAACTTCACCAAATCATCCCAAAACTGAGATTCAAGCTCCTTAAGTTGTGCCCAATCTTTCCTAATAACATTCACTCAAAACAAAGCAAAATTTGATTTTTTTTTTCTACAAATAAATAGTTAGCTAATTTCGCTAATATTTGTAATATTTTATCAATTAGCCAATTTTTATAATGAGCTATCTATAAATGGACATAGCTGATAATTTCCCTCTGTTTTTTTGTTGGAATATTCTTTTGTAGTGAATCCAATTAGTGGGTAGACCTTTTTGGTAGATGTAATTGTTCATTAGATTAAAAAAAGTAATATATGGGTATAACGTAAAACATATATTTGGTTTATAATAAATAAACTTGGAGAACTTTTATTACCAATTTTAACATTGTCTTAAAAGACTTAGGATGAAGAGCATTGGTGAAGGACACTTTTGTCATTTAGTTATTTTATCCTGAGATTATTAATCTACATTGAATATTGTATAAAAATAATACTAGAATTGTAATATAACTATTCCAGGCATTGCTTACACTGGAAACGAAAATTCCAAACATGGAATTAATTAAAGAATCTCATATTTTTATTATGAGATAATTATCTCTTATCCCACAAACCAAGAGAGTGAATAGTGGTCCAAGTCCTCAATTTGACCTACTTAGATAAAAAATGGCAAGAAAATTACATCAAACTATCAATTTTCTGACTCATTATTGTCTGTATCTCAAATTTTCAACATCATGTGTATTTCGTTTAATTGTTCCACAAGCTGAATTGTCAGAGATGAATTTTCAAAGTTTTGTTGTGTGGAGGAGAACAGAGATGAATTTAAGCATTTTAATGCTTTATTAGTGGGGCCAAAGTATCAATGAACCCTATTCTCTGTGACAATTACTATGAACAAACCACTTATATACGTTTATTTTTAAAATATAACCACAAAAGCGGCTAGATTATGTTAAGCAAATAAAACTTGATACTGAATTTATAAAATTAAATCTTATTAATTTAGTCACTATAGAAGAGATAAAATTTTCATGTATAGGTATATAATATTGTAAATTTACTCGGAATATTAGAGATAAGATTTTCACGTATATGCATATAATAAAATGAATTTTATAAATTAATGAAATTAACTACATAAATATAAATATTTCTCAGATTTTCTCCAATACTCTCCGTATGATCAACTCCCTATAAACGGATGATAATATTACAGTATGATGTGAACAGCTCAAACATATTAAAACGAAAAATACCATATATTTTATATACAAAAATAGTTTGAAATAAAACATTAACAGTAAGCTATATAAAGTAAAAGAAAGAAAAGGTCGTTGATTGCTACTAAGAACCTAATAACCTAATAGAACTTTTATCACGCCGTAAATTTCATGGACTGTCGTGTATATATGTGTGTGTGAGAGTGTGCGCGCGCGTTTTCATATTGATTGTTTTAGGTGAAAGAAATTTTTTATTAATCCCCACCTGACAAAGTTACTTACAAGTTATATTTCCAATCCATAATGTATAAGCTACCCTAAATAGCTCAATGTCAAAACTATATCGTTATTCTCTTCTCCTTGAGCATCCCTACTAGGTAGGTTTGCCCAGTTAGAAGCTAGTCCTACATTATTGCATAGTCATTGCTATTTCTTTATCTATACAATTTATTGATCCACTCTATTTCTTTCCTATTCTTCCTGCTGGCTTCTATGAGTTGTAGTCTGTATTTGCTATCCTCTTTTATGCCCTTCCACATCTTTGTTGGCAATGGTACTTCCTGATTCCATAGAGCTTCATTATATTCGTTGCTCGCCAGATCTCATTGTCACGATCCGGGTTTCCCTCCATCAGGACGTGATGGCGCCTACTAGTGAAAGCTAGGCAAGCCAACCATTCCGATTACTTTACCTTTTTCATTTTTAATCTCTTAACAATTGCAAGCTAAGTTAACATGTTATAAACAGCGAAATAATAATGCGGAAGAACGAAATTTAACAATTAAACTAATACCAATACGAATACATAAAAATAACCACCCAAAACTATTGTCACGATCTCACGGACTACCTAAGACAACTACAAATAGCGTCTGAACAAAGAAAATATATGTATGTCTATGAAATAGAAAAGAACATAAAGAAACAAGATCGGAAGGGGACGCCAAGGCTTACGGACTCCTGCAGGACTACCTCAGGTCTCCGATGGACTGAAGGAAGCAACCCCTAGCTAAGGTCTATATGCTCCAGTACTAGGATCTGCACAAAAGAGTGCAGAGTGTAGTATCAATACAACCGACCCCATGTATTAAGTAAGTGTCGAGTCTAACCTCGGCGAAGTAGTGACGAGGCTAGGACACGACAACCACATAAACCTATTCCATTTTATCATATATGAGAAGCAAAAATAACAATAAGCACTAATAGCAGGACGCAATAATAACAAGGATTAAACAGGATAAGACAGAAACGGGGGAACGTGCTGAGGGGGGATATCAGGTTATGATAAGAATGAAATGAATGTCTAAGCAAATATCAAACTTGAAGCAACAGAGGTAATAACACAAAACAAGTGCACGACACTACTCTTCGTGATTTTACTCTCATCCTCACCACATAAATCAAAGAAATGACACGATATCACCCTTTGTGCTTTTACTCTCTCATAAACATGGCACATCATCACCCTGCGTGCATTAAATCTAACAATATCGGAAAGACATCACCCTTCGTACATTAACACTTTCTCTCACAATATCATGCACGACATCACCCTTCGTCCTTTACACTCTTCCTCACCCAAACAAATGAAATAATAATATTCCGGCGAGGAATCAACAATAGAATCAACAATAGAACAATACCGTCCCGGCAAGGGAGTCAAAAATAGAAACAATACAGTCCCGACAAGGAAATCAGCTATAACCAATCCAGCTCTAACAATTACTTCATAATGTAACTTCAACATGAACCAATACTCAATAATGATCAACTACCAAGAATTTATCATGAGTTTTATTCCACAATGCTAATTATTAATTTAAACTTGATCAATACATAAAGAAATCATAACTTAATATGAGACTCACGGACATGCTTGACACCAATGTATAGATACTCGTCACTTCACCTATACGTCGTACTCGACTCAAATACATAGCAAATAAGACACAACCCCGATTTCCTCAAGCTAAGGTTAGGCCAAACACTTACCTCGAACTACAACGGTAAAACTCAAGCCTCAAACACCGCTTTTCCTTTTGATTCCACTTCCTATTCAATTGTATATAGTTAATATTAACGTATTATCATTATTTGAACCTCAAGAAACCAATTCGAATGAAAAACTACGGATTTCCCAACATTCTTCCAAAAAGGTCAAAACCCGACCTCGGGCTCGCTTGGTCAAAACTCGAGGTTCGAACCAAAGCCCGTTCACCCATTCCTCCATTAGCCCAAATATGCAATTAGTTTCGCAATTAGACCCCAAATCGAGTTCTAAATCTCCAAATTTGTAAAATCCCCAATTCTCCTAAAATCCCTAATTTCTACCCTTGAAAGAACAAGATTTAGGCCTACAAATCTAATGGGTGTTGATGGAAAATGAAGGAATTGAGTTCAAGAAAACATACTTATGATTTGGGGTTGAATTTTCTCTTCAAAAATCGCCTACCGTCTGAAGACCTTCTTCGCGTTCGCGGGGGGTCTATCGCATTCGCGAAACTTATGGCCAGAAGGGCCTACGCGTTCACGATGAGGTGCTCGCGTTCGTGATGGTCTGCCCCCCTTGACCATCACATTTGAGGGCCTGGGACCACTTTCGCGAATGGTCATCATGTTCGCATGTGGCCAATCGCGTTCACGAAGAGCAAAACCCCCAGTGCTCTGCGTTCGCGACCAAGTCCTCGTGTTCGCGTAGAAGAAATTCCTCCCCAGCCCAGATTGTACTTCGCGTTCGCGTTCGCTGCATTGCAAACATGATGAACAAAATATTAAGACACCAGAAGTAGCAAAACAGCAGAATTCCTTAAGTTCAAAACATCCCGAAACCTATCTGAAACTCACCCAAGCCATCGGGGCTCCAAACCAAACATGCACACAAACCTAAAAATATCATACAGACTTGCTTGTGCGATCAAATCGCCAAAATAACACCTAGAACTATGAGTTTAGCATCAAAATCAAAGAAAAATCTCATGAACTCTTAAGTTTTCTAATTTCACAACTGAGGGTCTGATTCACGTTATTTTAACTCCGTTTATTACCAAATTTTATAGGCATAACTTAAATATTATACTAAACATGTACCATGCTCTGGAACCAAAATACGGGACCGATACCATCAAATACAAACATATTTAAATTTCAAAAAACTCTTATAATTTCAGTTAAATAATTTCTTTCAAAAATTTATTTCTCGGGCTAGGGACCTCGGAATTCAATGTCGGGAATACGACCAAGTCCCATATTTTTCTATGTACCCTCTGGCACCGTCAAATAACGGTTCCGGGTCTGTTTATTCAAAATGTTGACCGAAGTTAAACAAAATTCAATTTTAAAGGCAAAATTTGTATTTTTCTCAAATTTTCACATAAAAGCTTTCCGAATTTACTCGGACAGCGCACGTAAATCCAGGTGACACAAAAGGAGGTTTTTAATGGCTCGAAAATCAGAATTGCCTTTTAAAACAAGTGATGACCTTTTGGGTCATACATTCTCCATATGTAAAACAACCGTTCGTCCTCGAACGAACATAGAAAAGAAGTACCTGAGTCGGGGAAAAGATGGGGATATCGGCTCCGCATATCGGACTCGGACTCCAAGTTAGATGCCTCGGCAAGCTGACCTATCCACTGAACACGAACAGAAGGATAACTCTTCGATCTCAACAAACGAACCTACCGGTGAAGAATAGCCACCGGCTCCTCCTCATAGGTCAAATCCTCGTCCAACTGGACAGTGCTGAAGTCTAACACGTGGGATGGATCGCCGTGATACTTCCGAAGCATGGACACATGAAACATTAGTTGCACAATTGATAATCGTGGTGGCAACGCAAACTCGTAAGCTACCTCTCCCACTCTCCGAAGAATCTCAAAATGGACAATGAACCTAGTTCTTAACTTTCCCTTAGTCCCAAACCTCATCTCGCCCTTCATGGGCGACACCTGAACCAACACTCGCTCTCCGACCATGAATGCCACATCACAAACCTTGCGGTCAGCATAACTTTTCTTCCTGGACTGAGGTGTATGAAGTCTATCCTGAATGATCTCAACCTTATCCAAGGCATCCTGGACTAAGTCTGTACCCAACAACCGAGCCTCTCTCGACTTAAACTACCCAACTGGCGACCGACACTGCCTACCATATATTGCCTCAATGGGAGCCATATGAATGCTCGACTGATAACTGTTGTTGTAAGCAAACTCTGCTAATGGCAAGAACTGATCCCGAGAACTTTTAAAGTCAATAACACATGCTCAAAGCATATCCTCCAAAATCTGAATAGTACGCTCGGACTATCCATCCTTCTGAGGATGAAATGATATGCTCAATTCGACCAGTATACCCAACTCATGATGTACTTCCCTCTAGAAATGCAAGGTGAATTGCGTACCTCAGTCAGAAATGATAGACCCGGGCACACTATGAAGGCGAACGATCTCCCAAATATAGATCTCAGCTAATCGCTCCGAAAAATAGGAAACTATCACATGAATGAAATGCGCTAACTTGGTTAGCCTATCAACAATAACCCATACAACATCGAACTTCCTCTAAGTATGTAGGAGTCCAACACCAAAATCTATTGTGATCCGCTCCCACTTCCACTCAGGAATCTTAATCTCCTGAAACAAACCACCAGGTCTCGGATGCTCGTACTTTACCTACTGACAATTCAAACACCGAGATACATACACAACAATATCTTTCTTCATCCTCCTCCACCAATAATGATGCTGCAAATCCTGATACGTCTTAGTGGTGCCCGGATGAATAGAGTACCAGGAACTATGGGCCTCCTCTAGAATCAACTCAAATCCATCCACATTAGGCACACAAATACGACTCTACATCCTCAAAACTCCATCACCTCCAACTGTAACCTGCTTGGCAAACCCGTGTCGCACCATGTCTCTAAGGACAAAGAAATGGGGATCATCATACTACCAATATCTGATGCACTCAAATAGTGAAGAATGAGCGACTGTGCAAGGTAGAACATGGCTGGGCTCAGAGACATCCAACCTCACGAACAGATTGGCTAAAGACTGAACATCCAAAGCAAACGGTCTCTCACCGACTAGAATATATACAAGGCTGCCCATACTTGCTGACTTCCTACTTAAAGCATCAGCCACTACATTGGCCTTCTCTGAATGATACAAGATGGTGATATCGTAGTCTTTCAATAGCTCCAACCACCTCCTCTGCCTCAAATTTAGCTCCTTCTGCTTGAACAAGTATTGCAAACTCTTGTGATCCGTGAACACCTCAGAAGACACACTATATAGATAATGCCTCCAACTCTTTAACACGTGAACAATGGCTGCTAACTCCAAATCATGAACTGGATAATTCTTCTCGTAGATCTTCAACTATCGCGAAGTGTATGCAATAACCTTTCCATTCTGCATCAACACCGCACCAAGTCCAATATGCGATGCATCAGAATACACTGTATATGGCCCTGAACTTGTAGGCAATACCAACACCGGCGCCGTAGTCAAAGCTGTCTTGAGCTTCTAAAAGCTCACCTCACACTCGTCCGACCACCTGAATTGAGCCCTCTTCTGGGTCAACCTGGTCATCGGGGCTGCAATAGATGAAAATTCCTCCACAAACCGACGGTAATAACCCGTCAAACCCAAGAAACTCCATATTTTTGTCCTTGATATAGGTTTAGGACAGTCCTTGACTACCGCAATCTTCTTAGGATCCACCTGAATACCCTTCGTTGATACAACATGACCCAAGAATGCAACTGAACTAAACCAAAACTCACATTTCAAAAAATTAGCATATAACTGACTATCCCTCAGAGTCTGGAGAACAACAAAAAGATGCTGCCCATGCTCCTCCCGGCTGCGGGAATAGATCAAAATATCGTCAATAAAGACAATCACGAAGGAATCCAAAGAAGTCTTGAACACTCGGTTCTTCGAGTCCATGAAAGCTGTGGGAGCATTTGTCAACCCAAATGACATCACTAAGAACTCATAATGCCCGTACAAAGTGTGAAAAGCTATTTTAGGGACATCGGATGCCCTAATACTCAACTGATGGTAGCCAGATCTCAAATCAATCTTCGAAAACACATTGGCACCCTGAAGCTGATCAAACAAATCATCAATCCTTAGAAATGGATACTTATTCATGATTGTGGCCATGTTTAGCTGTCGATAATCTATGCACATCTTCATCGATCCATCCTTCTTCTAAACAAAGAACACCGGCCCCCCAAGGCGATACACTAGGCCTAATAAAGCCTTTATCAAGCAAGTCTTGAAACTGTTCTTTCAAATCTTTCAACTATGGCGGGGCCATATGATATGGCGGGATAGAAATGGGCTTAGTACCCGCATCCAAATCAATGCAAAAGTCAATATACCTATCGGGTGGCATCCCCAGCAGGTCTAAAATAAATACCTCTAGAAACTCACAAACAACAGGCACATAAACCATAGAAGAAACCTCGGCACTGGAATCACGAACATACGCCAAATTAGCCAATCACCCTTTTTTAACTATACGCTGAGCCTTTATCTAAAAAACAACCCTATATACAAAATTGATGGGAGTCCCTCTCCACTCCAGTCGAGGAAAACCCGACAAGTCTAGGGTCACAGTCTTGGCATGACTGTCCAATACAGCATGATAAGGGGATAACCAGTCCATCCCTAAAATGATATCGAAGTCAACCATATCGAGAAGTAAGAGATCTACACGGGTCTCAAGACCCCCAATGATAACCACCCACGAGCGATATACTTGATCTACAATAATAGAATCACCCACCAGTGTAGACATATATACATGTGCACTCAAAGAATCATGAGGCACAACCAGATAAGGGAAAAAATAAGATGACATATAGGAATACCGAAACCGTACCTGTGATAACTGCATCAGAAGCCTCAGCCTCAGGTCTAGTTGGTATAGCATAACATCGGGGCTGGGCCCCATCACTCTGAACTATATCCCAAGGGTGGCCTCCTACTAGCTGGCCTCCGCCTCTAGTTGCCTGACCTCCACCTCTAACAACTTGACTTACACCTCTAATGGAGTGACTTCCACCTCTAACACCTCGACCCTTACCTCTACCTGGTTGAGCGGGTGGTGGAACACTCAGTGCCTAGACCATGGCACGGGAACCTTGATGTTGAGAACTGCTTGGTGCTACAAGGGAAAAATATAGCAATATGCCTCGTATCGCCACAAGTATAACAATCCCTTGACTACTGAGATTGCTAACCCTGACAGCCTGAATAACCACTCTGAAAACTCTAGAGCAGCGGTGCACTGATAGGAGCTGGTGGTGCACTGTAGGGAAACTGATTAGAATATTGTATATGAGAACCACGGCCACTTGGAGCACCGTTAGAAGCTTCAAGTACTGAATGAAACGGCTTGGGAGGATGGCCCTTACCAAAAGAATCCTTGCCTCTAGACGAGGCATCACTAAAGTTACCTGAACGATGGGTCCTCTTGTAAGACCCCTGACCACTCCCCTGTGATAGAACCATCTCAACTCCTATGGCCTCATCCTAAAAAGAAATCTCGCTCTCTGTCTCCTTAGCTATCTGCAGTCGAATCGGATGAGCCTTCAATGAACCTCCTCACCCACTCTTTCATGGTAGGAAGTATGATAAGAGCATGATGGGCCAAATCAATGTATCTGGTCTCATTCTGGTTGACGATCATAGAACCCTACTGGAGGCGCTCAAACTGCCTCCGATAGTCCTCCCTCTAAGTGATATGAAGAAACTTCTCCAGAAAGAGCTGAGAGAACTGATCCCAAGTCAAAGAAGGTGACCCAGCTCATCTAGCCAAACAAAATTCTCTCCACCATGTCTTGGCGGAACTGACAGACGAAATGCAGCGAAGTCGACCCTATTGGTTTCCAATATCCCCATGTTCCGAAGATCCTCGTGACAGGTGTCCAAATAGTCCTGGGGATCCTCTGAAGATTTTACCGCCATAAGTAGTAGTGAAGAGCTTGGTGAACCTGTACAACCTCCACAAAGCATCAGCAGACGTAGTTGCTCCATCGTCGGGCTAAGCCACAACACCCCGTTGAACTACCCCAACTAAATAAGCTGCTAGAGTCTGAAACTGAGGAGCCATCTGCTCCAGATTAAGGGTAGAGGGAGTCTATACTCCTCCCCCAGCCTGAGAGACGGCTGGTGCTATAGGAAGTAAGCTTGTCTGGGCGACACTCTCCATAAGGCCCACTAGATGGACCAAAGCATCCTGGAGTATCGGGGTAGCGATGAACCCCTCTGAGACCTAAGCTGGCCCTGCTGGAATGGTCTGGGCTGGAACCTCATCATCAAACTCTACCTAAGGCTCCGCCGCTGGAGCTGCTGCTCTGGGCTGAGCTCTGCCCCTACCTCGGCCCCTAGAACGGCCTCGGCCTCATCCTCTGACCCCCGTAGGAGATGTTGCTGGGGGCTCATGCTACTGATCAACAGATGAAGAAGCATGCATTCTTGCCATCTGCGAAAGAACAGAGTAGAAGTTCAATTAGTATTGAGAAACCAAGTTGCACGACAGAAAAGGATAGATGTGAAGTCATTCCTAAACTCCGTATCCTCTGGGGATAAGCACAGACGTTTGCACACCGATCCCTCAGACTCTACTAAGCTTGTTCGTAAATTGTGAGACCTAAGAAACATAGAGCTCTAATACCAACTTGTCACGACCCGGATTTCCCACTGTCGGGATCGTGATGGTGACTATTAGTGAAAGCTAGGGAAGCCAACCATTTCGATTACTTTACCCTTTTCATTTT
>MU689219.1:7139-20021 GCA_026770625.1 Nicotiana glauca | reverse complement strand
AGCAATCAGGAGCCCACCTGGAGAACAAGGGAATACTTTTCTAGCGTCAGCAATCAGGAGCCCGCTTGGGGAATATAAGCATATACTTCAAGTTTTAGCGGTCAAGCATCACTCGGAGAAAGAGCAAAACACTTCCAAATGCGGTTCAAGTCAGCAACAAAAGAGGCTTGCGGGGAGAATGCAAGTCAACAGTCCGAGATGATCAACAAAAGTTAGTCATGATCTGAGAAAAAAGAAATCCAAGAAGTGAATCCACATATAGAAGTTGATGAAAGATGTGCGCTTCTCAAGACATGGTTGAGGTCACAAGCACTACATGTCCGGTCTTGGTCCGAAAAAATTGAGGAAGAACGAGCTAGCACCTGCAACTAGCAAGTGTCAAGATTCAAATCCAAAGTCTTCATGAAGAAACATTCAAGACTCAAGATCAAGCTTCAGAAGACTTATAGATAGGAATTTTGTAACTCATCGTTGACAGGCTTAGCTAGTCTTTTTCATTTTTTTTTATTTTTGATGTAATAGCAGGACCGCAGATCGGAACCTCGGCAGAACGGCACCTCGACCGGCTCTCCACCTCGGTACTCCATCACTGTTCTCATTTCTGAACTACACGCGACCTGATTCCCTTATAACCAGGGATATGTAGGCTATCCAACACCAGGACTCGGTTGCACCTTTTCTTCTTATTTTCTTCCTCTTTTGAATAATGATATGGTCAAAAATTAGTCACATGGTTCACTTTATCTTTGCCCGAAAACTCTTCGTGTTACCGAGCAAAGAGGGACAGCTGTGAACACCTAGTTTTTGATCATATTTAGATTTTTCACTACTTTTAGTATGTAAATATTATTTGAGTTTAATCTACATATTTTAGCCTTTATTTTACTTTTTGGTAGGTTTATTTGATAAAATAAAAAAAATTAGAAGATGAAAAGAATTGCACTTTTGGATATTAGATGCATTTCATTTGCAAAAGAAAAGAAAATTTACAAAAATATATGTTTTCCTCTAATTTGTAACACTAGTATCGTTATAACTTTTCTTAGTAGTTTATTATATTTTCTCTAGTTTAAAATATTAGTGTAGTATTTTTAACTTTACATTATCTTTCAAGAAAAAAAAAAGGAAATAGAAGCCAATCAAAATTGATAAAACTGCAAAAGATTCCATGTTATCTTTTTAACAAATTTCTCACGTGGCTATTTACTTGGGACCATTTTTCTCACTCATACACAATTTCATGTGGGGAGTACACAATTCACCAACGGAAATATTCCCTCACCTGCACATAAAACTTTCTCCCCAAGTCAGTCATCCTTACCCCTTATAACTTCACACGATCACGATAAAAGACACAAAAAAAAGAATAAGGCCGGGGCTGGATATAAGAACAGGAGCACAGCTTCTCAAAAAGGACTCCCCCTGTATTCTCGTCTTGGACACACCCCATCACCTTCTCCTTCAGATCTCAAAGCTGAACCTGCCCTTCCTGCTCCATCAATACCATAGCCACCACAGCCCAGCAACGACCTCCCTCTCTAAAACAAAACCAGCAACTGGCGTTCCCAGTTCCGCCATGAACGATTCTTCCATTTTCCATTCACGACAGCGCCGACAAACACACACACACATAACTGGCCAGAAATACAGCAGAAAATGTGACAGTACGTGAGATTTTTCCAGTCATCGAGCCGTCGAGGTCGTCATCGAGGTTCTGCTCGTTGTTCTCTGTTCGTTTTCAGATATGTTCGCTTCCAACTAAGCCAATATTTTTGTAAGTTGTTCGAATATAACTGTTACATCTATTTGAACTCTCTAAAGGAAAAGGCTGTTAAGAAAAGGGGCTTTGTATTTGCATCTTCCCGATAAAACGAAAGTTTCGTGTGTTAAGGTCCCTCTAAACTTATCTCGTTTATTTGTTGATATCTCGGTCTGCATTACATGACGCTGGCTCGTTGTATTCTGCTTTGATCCAAGATTTGATTCAACTTTGTGTTCGTTCGTCACATTCGTGTTTTCCACGGATTTGATCTCTGTTAATTAACTTTCTGTTTAACAAAAGATGTCCTGTTCAAAATGAGCTTCTTAAGACCTTCTCCCCATGATGTGATTTCTACAAATTATTATTATGTGTACAAAATTCTTGTTTGCTTCCCATATATGATAATTGTTTCTACCAGTAATGAGATCTGGTTTTGGTGAATTACATGATGAATGCTGCAGCATCGTTGTTTAGGAGGTTAAATATCAGGATGCTTTTAAGTTAAATATGTTTGGTTTGTAATTGAATAGTATGGTAAGTATGCATCGTTTGATTTTCCAGTGGCATCGCATGTGATTGTCTTTTATGAACAATGAAGTTTTTGTTTCTTTTGAGGTCTCATACTCCGTTGCACTGCCAGAAACGTTAGATATAGAGCTTTCTTTTATCTTGGAGTTTAGTAATAGATTCGTTTCATAAAAATAGTCTGCTAGATTTTAATCGGTCAATATAGGACTTAAGGATTGCATCATAATATAGTCATTATTCTTGTTGCATTCTTTTGGTAGAGTAGTAAGTTTGTTTTTTTTAGTAAATTTTCGGTTATATTGAGGTGTGCCGTGCCGAAAAAAATAACAAATTACATGGCCCTCATCTAATTGGTCTCGTTTTGATCCTTAGAATCCGGGATGGGCCGTTTAGCGAATTTCACGGCCTTCCCAAAAGATAAGAACACGTTAATCGCTTTAGGCGTATTTTAATTAATCTACCTTCCTAATATGGATGTGCATTTCATGCGACCCAAATTCAAATCCGAAAACGTTGAATAAGAATGTATCGAGGATCCGGGTACATTTCATGTGACGTGATGCGAAAATATATTCTTAAATGATGTTCACTTTCTTAAAAAAAAAAATTGACAAAAGCGGTAAATAACTTTAAAATTGCACCATAGGTTAACATGTATTAAAATCAAATTTTAGCCAAATATAGCAGTTGAGCGACCGTGCTAGAACCATGGAACTCGGGAGTACCTAACACCTTCTCCCGGGTTAACAGAATTCCTTACCCGGATTTCTGGTTCGCGACTGTTAAACAGAGTCAAACCCTTTCCTCGATTTGGGATTCAAACCGGTGACTTGGGACACCATAAATCTCCCAAGTGGCAACTCTAAATCTTAAATAAAATGAATCCCGTTTCGATTGTCCTTTAAGTGAAAAAACTCCTTTATTACTATATCTCTTCCCGAGGTATAGTAAAAAGCCGTAGCATAAAGCTAATCGGTAAAAAGGAGGTGTGACACCAAGCTCTCAATTGATTTTTACACTTTTGAAATAAACCCTTGGATTTTTCCTTCAACAGAACAGTGGTTTCCGCTTTTGCGGAAGAATCAACCGATTTTACGTTTCAACTAATGGGACCAAAGTCCACTTCTGCGAACCAGTAACCGCATTTGCGGTTCCGCTTATGCGGAAAGGAGACCTCTTCTGCGATTCTCCTGAGGTGGGGCCAATTCCGCTTATGCGGTGCCATAGCTGCTTATGCAGCGCCTCTTCTGCGGTTCCCAAGCCGCAGAAGCAGAAATACCAGAAGAAATAATATTAGCTGCAACAAAACTTAGAAATTTACCCCGTTAGCCCGAAATCACCTAACGGAGCTAACAGAACTATCAGATTTCTATTCCGAGGTCGTCTTCACACTGTTCCGACCACGTATCATTTTCTAACTCTTGAGCTCTCATTTAGGGACTAAGTGTCCCGAAACACTCCGAATCCTAATACCGAACGTCCCGGCAAACCAAAACAGCAGAAATGAGCTGAGGGAAAGCAGTTAATGGGTGATCGAGGTGTAAATTTCAAAAACGATCGGCCGGGTCGTTACAGCAAGATCCAGCTGCTTCATGCAAATGGGAAATTTATGGGTCTTCCACACGAGGATCCACAACAACATATTCTAAACTTCTTGGAGATTAGTGATACTTATATCACTAACGGGGTCACTCCAGATTATGTGAGGCTCACACTTTTTCCATTATCTCTGTTGGGCGAGGCTAAGCGATGGCTAAAGGCAGAACCAGCTAATTCCACTATAACATGGAATGATTTGGCGAGAAAATTTCTGGCAAGGTTCTTCCCTTCAGGCAAAACTACAAATATCAGAAGTGAGATAGTTGCCTTCAAACAGAAAGTGAGAGAATCTTTATACTCAGCTTGGGAAAGGTTCAAGGGGTTACTCAAAGACTGTCCTCATCACAATCAGACGAATAAAGTGTTAGCTCACACTTTCATAGAAGGGCTACATTCTGAAACAAAGATCGTGGTAGATGCTGCAGCTAGGGGTCAAGTGTTGGAGAAAATCTTTGAGAGATATATGCATTATTGAACAAATTCTCCAAGAGCAATCCGGATTGGCAAGGAGAGATGGGCAGACACACAAGGCAAAAGTCTGCAGCGGTTCTTGAGTTAGATGTCGTCTTAGAATTATCAGTGCAGATTGCTACACTGACCAATCAGTTAATCAGATGAACTTGAGTATTAAAAACTAACAAGTACAACCGGTACAACAGGTTCAAGCTTTTTGTGAAATATGTGGAGAGGGGCACACGAGCAACATATGCCCCAAAAACCCAAAGTCTGTCTGCTTTGTGGGTAATTCAAATAGGGGCCAAACAAACCAATATGGAACACTTACAATCCCAATTGGAGGAACCACCCAAACTTCTATTGGGGTGGAAACCAAGGTACTCAAAATCAATACAGGCCTCAAGCACCTCAACAACAATATAGACCACCTTAGGTTGAAAAATAATCGAGTCCTACAGGTCACTTTGAAGACATGTTGAAAAAAGTGATGGCTGAATAGCAAGCCTTCGCCACAACAGTGAGAAATTTGGAGCATCAAATGGGATAGCTTGCCAGTGCTCAAAACACTAGACTAGTTGGAGCTCTTCCAAGTGACACTGAAGCAAATCCTGGGGCGGCCCTTAATGCCGTGTCGTTGAGGAATGGGAGACAGCTAGAGGAAGTTCTTTCTAAAAAGAGGAAACAAGTGACTTTTAATGAGAGGCCAACCACTATAGAATCAACATCAGAGAAAGCTAAGGAGCCAGAGAAGCTAGCTGGAGAGGCGGTGGCTGAGCAACCCCCACAATTGTTTGAAAGGCCACCACCTCCATTCCCTCAAAGATTGTAGAAATTAAGAGACAATGCCGCATATACAAAGTTTCTTGATATCTTGAAGCAGGTGTAAATTAATATTCCATTGGTTGACATCTTACAAGAAGTACCAAATATGCAAAGTACATCGAGGACATTGTGGCAAATAAAAGGAGGCTAACCGAGTTCGAGACTGTGGCACTCACTGAGGAGTGCAGTTCCAAAATTCAAGGCAAGTTACCTCAAAAATTGAAAGATCCAGGTAGTTTCACTATCCAAATCTCGATTGGTAAACATGCTGTTGGGCGAGCTTTATGTGATCTTGGAGCGAGCATCAATTTGATGCCGCTATCTGTGTTCAGACAGTTAGGTTTGGGTGAACCACGCCCAACGACAGTTATCTTATAGTTAGCGGATTGTTCCCTTGCTCATCCCGAGGGAGTGATTGAAGATGTGCTAGTTCAAGTGGATTTTTTCATATTCCCTACTGATTTCATTATCCTGGATTACGAGCCTGATCAGGAAGTCCCATTTATTTTGGGGCGTCCATTCTTAGCCACGGGCCGAGCCATTATTGATGTCTGCGAAGGAAAGATGACGATGAGAGTAGGTGACCGAGTGGAGGTATTCAATGTTTATTGAGCACTCAAGTTACCAACCCATTATGAAGAGTTATCCATGTTCTCTGTGGTGGAGAGTGATGCCACATCGTTAGTATCCTATATGAGCCCAACAATTCCTGTTGAACGAGTATTGATTGGGGATATAGAAAATAGTAAATATGAAAGGACCGATAGTAGAACTAGGTATAAACGTGGATATTTTACTAAAGTAGAGGGACAAATCTGACCTTTTTCCCTAAAATAAATCAAGTATAGAGATTGCAATAATTTCTCGTCAGGAAAGTGTTCATATGTTTACGTTAATTAGATAATAATTAAATTTTAAGGAGTCATTTGGCTACTAGGATAGGGAAACTAATCTCCGGATAAAATTTAAAATTATATTTATCTCATATTTGATTATGATATTAGTTAATATCGGTATAAGTTTAAGGATCTCTGCTCGATATAATCTAGAGTAAAGATAAGTATCTTTTAGCTATAATTAAGTGATAATACTATATTTATGCAACACATTTTTTTCCTTCATGGATTTTGCGCTGAAGTGTATATTTTTGCTAAATTTTCCTTGGATTTAAGACTTCTCAAAATTAATTGCTCTTTTGATTGATTCCAATCATAAGAGCAATTCCCACTTCCAACCGAGAGGTTGTGAGTTCGAGTCTTCCCAAGAGCAAGGTGAGAAGTTTTTAGAGGGAAGGATGCCGGGAGTTTATTTGGAAACAGCCTCTCTACCCCAGGGTAGGGATATAATCTGCATACACACTACCCTTCTCAGACCCCACTAAATAGGATTATACTGGATTATTGTTGTTGTTACGATTGATTCCAAGATTAGGCCAACAAGGAGTCTTCTTCAGGTCTTTTTATTAAGTTGCAAAAATTAAGTGGCTCTTCCATTCCTCTGGAGTCATCTAGAGACTGTTATCATGGAGTAGGGTCACCACTTTAATTTTAATTGACTTTTAACTGCTCAGAAATTCAGTGCTATTACTGCGAATTTTCTAGCTTAGTACTGCGTGAACCTCCACGAGTTTCTTGTTTTGGCTACTCAGAGACTAATCTATTGCATTGTCAACTTGTCCGAAATTTGTTGACACGACTAACTTATTTTCCGCCTAGAAATGTTCACTCGAGGGTTTTCGCCCTTCTACTAATTAATAAAGAGGATTATGTTTCCACTAAATTCGAACGTGAGTCCTTTAATTAATGATGAAAAGTTTTTTCTAATCTCACTATAATCTTTGCCTTTGGCGGTGCATAAGTGCATTAGAGCATCTCCAACGGTGCGCTACTTCTTGCACCAATAGCAAATTTGGTGCAAGAAATAGAGTATTCTTACTCCAATGGTACTCTATTTCTTGCTCTATTATAGAGCATGAGTAGTGTTACACCAAATTTGTTGCAACACTATTCATTACTCTATATTTGGTTTAATATTATTTTATTCACTTTTTTTATTTTTGGACTTTTAATTTATCATATACTGTGTATATAATTAACTTTTATATTAAGATCTTTATAATTCTAATTTTATATCCTATTTTTTGATATATTAATTTTTGTATATATTATATTTACATAAAATTATAAGTTAATTTTATTATTATTATAATTGTATAAAAAGAAATATAACCATTATTTAAAAATAAAAATTGCAAATTTAAGATATCTAATGTTGCTAAAATTAAAAAGTGAAAACTAAGATCTAAAAAAGAAAATTAACAATACATAAAATAAAAATACATTATAATTAAAGTACATAAAAGGAGGATACATTAAAATTGAAATTACATTAAAAACATAAAACATAAGTTTAGTAATCCCCTATGTCATTTCCAGGTGCACCAAAATTACCAAAATACTGAGTGAACGGTGTAGAAGATTGTTGTGGTTGTGGTTGTTCAAATTATTGACTTCTTTTATCGATTATTTATTTTTGTTCTTATCGCAAAAATTCATGAAAATTTGGATCTTCAATGGAATTCAAGTTCATCAATAAAATTTTATTTTGTTCTTTGTATTCTTTTTGTCTCGAAGCTTCATTTCTTGATTTAGTTGCCTTTTCCATCGCCTCAATAATCCGATTATTTTCCGATTGCATCATTTTCATGTAATGGTCATCAGTTTTTCTCTTTAATTTTGCTTTATTTATCCAGTAGGTCGTTGTGATGATGTGGCCTCACCTGCAACAGCTTCATTTAGATTTAGTAATAATGATGAGAAATTGCCCGACGCTACCAACGGTGAAGATGGAGTAGGAGCCTCAGACTCCGATGATGCATAAGTAGAGCCATGCTTTCTTGCGTTTGTTCTTCCAAGATGAACGTCGCTAAACTTCTCAAAATTTTTCATCATATCCCACACATGATCTAATTTAAAGCCTTTTTTAAAGTTCGGATCTTGCATAAGTAAAGTTTTTGTTTGTGCAATTTGCAGTATTTAAGTAAAAGTAAGATAAATATATATATATATATATATATATATATATATACACACACACACACACACAAAAATACTTACGATATCTTTTTCGGAAGCACCACTAGGATGTAAATTTCGACTTGACGAATACATCCCTTTAATTTTCTGACAGACTTCTCAAAAAGAAAAGATGTTGAACGTGCAATCGGAGTTTTGCAATCGCGTTTTGCAATTGTTGCAGGTCTGTCACGTTTTTGGAGAAAAGAGGTCCTACATGATATAATGACCACATGTATTATACTGCACAACATGATAATTGAGGACGACCGTGATCTTAATGCACCAATTGAAGATGCGCGTGAATGTCCAGCTCCTACGGTAGAAATGGTAGTAGATGAAAATCACCAATTTAAATAATTTTTAATTCGACACAAAAAAATTAAGGATAAAGATGCGCATTTCGCTCTTCGTAGTGCATTAATCGAACATTTATGGGAGAATAGAGGCGAAAATTAAATATTTATGTGGTACTTAAATTAAATTTGACTATGATATAATATTTATTTAATTATCTTTTATCAATGATTGTGTCACGACCCAAACCCCGCTCTGGTCGTGATGACACCTCTCGTGAAGACAAGGCTATCCAGACCATTTCAGAACACCGCTGCGAAGCACTTAATCAGTTATACAACAGTTAGAATATGAATTAATGATATTAATTAATGTAATTACAACCCAATACAGCCCGACCGGGGTGTCACAAGTCACGAACATCTAGAGAAATATAAATACAACTACAGGGCCAACAATATACAGAATAAGATTTAAAACCAAAGGTGGAAATCCGGTGCCGCGAACGCTGGCGGTCACTCTGCTCAACTACAATAGTAATACCTTCAATCAGCTCAGAACCCGCTACCGGATGAACAATACCTGCATCTGCACGTGAGGTGCAGGGAGTAAAGTGAGTACTCCAACTCAGTGAGTAATAAAAGTAAATAATAACTGAGCAGCAAGAAATCACGTGAAGCAACCAACATGCTATACAGAAGCCGGGTACAATTTTTGAGAAAATAGTGAAATCTTTAGAAATGTTTCGGCTCAGTTTAAATCTCTTTTCAAAAATGGTCTTTTCAATAATTACGAAAACGGTTTCAAAATAATTAGTGCTGATTAGCACAGAAAGTCCGTCCCTCGGGCACAAATACTACAGTACAACAGGAAAAAGGCAAAGAAGTATGCAAAATGTGCACGTAAAAGTTCTCCCCTCGGGAAATATCTCAAACTGAACCAGCTCCTCGGGCTCGCTCTCAACAACACTCTCAGCCCCTCTGGCTCTCTATTTCTCTCTCTCTCTCTCTCTCTTAGATCACTCTCAGAACAGTATCACATAGTAACTGCTGCGGCGTGCAGCCCGATCCACATATCACTGCAGCGTGCAGCCCGATCCATAGCTCGCTGCAGTGTGCAGCCCAATCCATATGGGTACCTGCGCTCACTATAGGGGTGCAGACTCCGGAGGGGATCCTACAGCCCAAGCGCTATATATCACTGCGGCATGCAGTCAGATCCATATAATATACTACTGCGGCGTGCAGTCCGATCCATATAATATACTACTGCGGCGTGCAGTCCGATCCATATATAATCCTCACATCCAGGCCCTAGGCCTCACATCCCTCCATGTATCCTCACATCTGGCCCTCGGCCCCACTCAGTCAGAATACCATCACAAGCCCCTCGGGCATTGGTAAAACAGTAGTCCTCAGCCTAAATTATCATTTAAGACTCAATCTGAGTAAAAGTGGCTGAGTTGTAAAGTAGTGGAGAACAGAATGACTGAGTTCATGTAATAAGTCAAAACAGTAAGGAAAACAGTGAAAATAATCCCCGAAAGGTTCAAATAGTTGGCACGAAGCCCAAATACGGCAATCAGCCCAAACAACAGTGATAACAAATAAATTTCAGTCAATACGCGGTAAATTAGTCAATCAGGACGGACCAAGTCACAATCCCCAGCGGTGCTCTACCCCACGCCCACTATCCGACGTGCAAGTCACCTCAATATAGCACTACGATGTGCAATCCGGGGTTTCAAACCCTCAGGATATTATTTACAATCATTACTCACCTCGAACCAGTGAAATCTCTAGCTCTTGACGCCTTTGCCCCTCAAATCGTCCTCCACGCACGTCGAATCTATCCAAAAATCAGAGCGAGTATATCACAATATGCAAATGGGACAACACCCAATCGAAAACAATCGAAAAACATCAAGAATCTCGAAATTAGCAAAACCCGAGCCTCGGGCCCACGTCTCAAAAAATTACAAAATTTACATCATCGGATTCCTCGTCTCGCCACGAGTCTGTACATATTAAATTTACCAAAATCGGAGTCCATTTGTCCCTTCAAATTTCATTTTTAAATTATAAATTTTCAAGCCATAGCTTTACCCCCTTTTGATGAATTTCAACCAATTTCCATGTTAGATTTATCATAAACTCATGTATTTAGGCCAAGGGACTTACCTCCAATCAATTCCCAGTCAAAACTCTCTTTAATTCTCGCCAAAATCTCTCAAGATCGCCCAATAATGGTGGAAAATATCCCAAGCTCGCGGATGAAATATTCAATAAAAACCCTTCTGTCCAGGCCAGTTTTCGCTTATGCGGTCCCGCTTCCGCTTATGCGCGACCACTTCTGCGCCCTTATTCCCGCTTCTGCGAAGCCTCAATAAAAATCCAAAAACCTCTTCTGCCTCCTCTTTCGCACCAGCGGTACCGCTTCTGCGAATTCCCAATAAAATGTCCAAAACCGCTTCTGCGGTAAAACTTTTGCTTATGCGGATAAATTTCCGATTCTGAGGAAATTGCTCGACCTCACCCTTTTCGCACCTGCGATACCTGACTCCTCTTTCGCGCAACCGCATCTGCGGTTTCCTTTCTACAGATGCGGAAATACCTGCTGCAGCCAAAAACCTGCAATTCCAACTTCAAATTTCCTTCCGACAGCCACCCGAAATCACCTCGAGGCCCTCGGGACCTCAACCAAAAGCACCAACACATCCTAAAACCTCGTTCAAACTTGTTCCAATCATCAGAACATATCAAACAACGCTAAAACCATTAAATCACATTGGATTCAAGCCTAAGTTTCTTAAAAACTTCCGAAATACGCATTTGATAAAAAACCCGACCAAAACATCTCCGAATGACCTGAAATTTTGCGCACACATCCCAAATAACCTAACGAAGCTACAACAACTCTCGGAATTCCATTATGGCCCTCGGATCAAAATATCACCTACCAACCGGAATTCGCCAAAATACTAACTTCGTCAATTCAAGCCTAATTCTATACCGGACTTCCAAAATCAATTCCGATCACGCTCCTAAGTCACAAATCACCTCCCGAAGCTAACCAAATCATCGTAAATGACATCCGAGCCTTCTAACTTATAAGTCAATGTCCAGTTGACTTTTCTAACTTAAGCCTTCTTAAAAGAGACTAAGTGTCTCATTTTCAACCACAACCAATCCAAATCAACAACAACACACCAAGTACTGATAATGAAACATGAAGAAGCATAAAATGGGGGAAACGGAGCGGTAACTCATGAGACGATGGGTCGGGTCATCACATCCTCCCCAACTTAAACCAACGCTCGTCCTCGAGTGTACCCAAAGTTGTCCTAGAAGCCAACCAATAGCTGAATAACCTTACCAAGCATATACCCGGGTGATCCCACGTCACCCTGTCTCGCATAGGTCCTATCACACCTCCTTTTTTCTCTTTATTTACAGGAAGCCCTGCTTATTTTTTACTACACCCCGGGAAGGGATGTAATAAAGAAGGGAAAAGAGTTTTTTCCAGTTTAAGGACAGTCGGAACGAGATTAGTTGTTTAAATTTTCAAAGTCGCCACTTGAGAATATAATGGTGTCCCAAGTCACTGGTTTAATCCCGAACCGAGGAAAGTTTGACTCTGTTACAGTCTGCGAACTAGAAATCCGGATAAGGAATTCTGTTAATCTGGGAGAAGGTGTTAGGCACTCCCGAATTCCATGGTTCTAGCACGGTCGCTCAACTGTTGTATTTGCTTTTATCTGATTTCTTTATATATTCCAATCATATGCATTATCAATATTCCGCTTTATCAATTTTAAGGAATTGCAACGTCGTAAAAATGCATTTTTTGAACCACACCATACCAGTACGCCTATGGCGTTAAATAAATTTCGACTTCGTTGAGAGTAAGATTTGGGTCACATAAATATGCACCCGTACTTGAGAATGTATATTAAAATCGCGCCTAAAATATCTATGTCTTATTACTTTTGAAAAGACCGCAGAATTCGCTAAACGGTCCTTCCGAATCTAAGGGTTTTATAACAATTAATTGAGGGCCCCGTGTATCTTATTATCTAACAAGGCTCATCTCATTTATTTTTTAAAAGGGTCGAGTCTATAGTGTACTACGTTTTCTACTATTGTTTTTGCCTTATCTAGATAAGTACTAATGCTGTCTAGCTATAGTTTGTTTTAATATTCCATTTACATCCAGGCCATCATGTGTTGGGCCTTGAAATTAGGCCAGTGAAGGGTAATGCACAGCTGTGCACGAGGCTCATCTCTCACAGGCACTGAAGCCATTAGCGATCAGACCTGGGCCCTTTTTGCATGATCAGGCCCA
>MU689218.1:21731-36607 GCA_026770625.1 Nicotiana glauca | reverse complement strand
CGATAGTGGAGAGGATGATAGGGCGGCTAGGGTTTCATTTGGGACGAAGGGGTGTGAAATGAATTAATGTGTTATATTTTTTGTGTATTTAAAATATCTAATTGATCTGAGACCGTTGGATCAAATATACCAACGGCTCAGATTCAATCAAACCTACTACGACATCGTTTTGATTAAAGGGTCATTTAATAGTGACCCTTAGATCAAAGTCATCAACGGTTCAGATTAACTCAAACAAGCGACGTCGTTTTAATATTAAACCATTGTTACTCCTGGGCCGTTTGATCAGTTTTTTCAAGTCCAGATTCATCTTCTTTGAACGGTGTCATTTGGTTTGGCTTTAAGAACGACCGGTTATTTTAATTTGGGCTTGATCTATGTATTGTATCAATTGGGCCACTGAAATATGTTATTTGGCCCAATTTCTTTGTATATTGTATTTGTACTTTGTATTATACCTTGTATTTTTGGTATTTTTGTATTATCTATTTTTATTTATTTTCTTTTATGTATTTTTTTATGTTTTACTCCTGTATTTATTCTTTGTATTTTCCTTGTATTTCCTTTTAATTTTTTGATTTTCTAAAATTAAAGAGTAATTAATTTCTATTTTTGATATTTTCTAATTAGTACAAAAATGGTATTTTGTTTTATTTTTCCTTTTAAAAATTAGAAAAAGTCCTAGTACTTTCATTTATTTCATGGGTTATTATTAAACAAATAATTATCAACAAATTGCCACACAAAACTCATTTTTGCATATATTTTGGAATAATTTGATTGTGGCAAAAATCACGTGCTCACACACGTTGTTGCTAGAAATTTTCGAAGGCTTTCCTTGAGTCGCCTGGTAGCTTCTGAACTTTTCTCATTCAAATTGCTAGTGAAGGCTATGGCCTCCCAATTGTCAGGTACTCGTGGCAACATCATTCTTTCTCGTTGAAATCTGTCTATGAATTCTCTAAGCAACTCTGAATCTCCTTGCTTGATTTTGAAGATGTCTTTCATTCTCTTTTTAACTTTTTGAGCTCCCGAGTGTGCTTTGATAAATAAATCTGCAAGCTCAAAAGAATTTAAAAAATTTTCAGGTAAAAGAGAATACCATGTTAGTGCCCCTTTAGTGAGTGTTTCACCGAATTTTTTGATCAAGACTGATTCAATCTCCTGCTTAGTCAAATCATTGCCCTTGACGCCTGTTGTACATGTAGTGACGTGATCTCGTGGGTCCGTTGTCCCATCATACTTTGGAATATCAGGCATCTTGAACTTCTTTGGAATTGGGAGAGGGGCGGCACTTGGCTTCCAGGGCTGTTGAGAATATTTATCTATATCTATTCCCTTGATCACGGGCGGTACTTCGGGTATTTGTTCTATGCGGTCATCTTGCTCCTTAAGCTATTTCTGCAATGTTAGTACTAGATTTTGTAAATCAGAATTAACTGGATTACCTGGGCCTCCCTCTTGTGTTTCACTGGGGGTTCCACAGCTGCCTGAATTAACCAGTCCAGAACGAGGATTCTCCAAAGTATTGTCATTTGGAGTAGGTGTGGGTGGAGCCGCAGGTAATTAACTAACAAAAGCTTGCAGAGCATTGTTGACCTGAGTAGTGATAATTTTTTGTAAAGCATCATCCATAGCTTGAACATTCTCAAATTGAACTTGTTCTTTTGTATGAGACCCTTCAGGAGTTCCTTCACGAGATCGTCGTGGTGAACCTTGTGGAGAAGGAACTAATGCATTATTATCTTGCAGATCTCCTTAAAATTGTTGGTTCAATTGATTTTTTTGGTTTTCTTGGATGTTGTCATTGTTGTTCACATGGTTGATACAACAAAGAAAATCAAGTTGAGATATAATTGATTATCAGATTCCCGATAACGGAACCAATTTATTGAACCAAAAATTAGATTTTTAGTCAAAGCTAAAATTTAGAAGAACATGGGTTACTGATAATCGAAAAAATATATAAAAAAAAAAATTTGAGAATAGTAAGGTATGAAAGCTAGCAAATTAGAGTATATTTCAATAGTGCCTTGTGTCCCTCAACTGATTACATATCTCCCTTTTATAGGTTCCTTTGGGAATGTCCGTTATGTCTAAATCATAATGAGGCTATTATGAGTAATTAATGACATTGAAAGCTACGTTACATAATCATTACATTGAATGTATATATTCCTTAACGGACTCAGCATTTAATACTCATTAAATGCCGTATCTGCACCATTTTCTATAGCCAGGTTCATTCTTTCTATTGCTCGGATGTAAATAAACTTAGACAGGTGCGGGCGCTGATCCTCTTGTCACGTGCCTCTTTCTTTTTCTTTACTCGTGCTTGCTTTGTAATTCTTGAACCGTGACTAACTTTATTTTATTGACCATCCCACGTGTCATGACACGTCACCATATATATAAATACAATTTTTTCCAATACAAGCAACCCCTTCTATACATTCATCTCGCATCCCCGTACGATTCAGAAGATTCCTATCATACATCCATCTACGATGCCCAAATTCTATCTACACATAGAAGAGAATTAGAAGTTAAAATATATTTATATTATTTATACTAACTAATAAATTTTATTATATTTTTCAAAGGTTACTTATCTAAATAGTTTTATAATATATTTTAGTGTAAACTCGTGAGACTAATCTATCTTATTTAGTAATCTAAAAAGGGGTTTTGCATTTATCTAAATTCTTTAGTAAACTAAAAGGCAATCTTAAACTTAATTCAATTTCAAACTAATAAATTTTTTATATTTAATCAGCTTTAATTTGACAATCATTTACTACACTATTGTTAAATCATTAGCAATATCACATTTTATAAGTTTACCCACGGGCTTCATTGTTATCAAACAAAAGAAATAGTCGTAATTAACAAATATTTAAACTATTTTGACATATAAAAAGTAAAGAATTCAAATAGCATATAAAAATTAAGGCATTTAGCATAATTGTTTAAAATAAAGTAGAATTCAAATATTTGGGTCTACAATAACAATTATGCAGAAATAATTGACTAATGTACACCAACAATTTAATAATTTACCAACTAATTTCTGACAATATAACTAATTTTCCTAGCAATTAAGCCATAGAAAAATTCTCAAAAAATTCAAACTAATCTTGCTATGAAGAAATCTACAGTTGGACGACGTAAAGATGGTGGTGGCCTACAACCCAAAGCTTGTGGAGATGGAGAATTCTGCTGCTACAAAAAAAAATTAGTTATGGTTCGACCTTGGCCGTTCTGCCGCGACCATGGCTTCTAGAGTGAAGAAGAAGAGAGGAAAAAGAAATATACCTTGGAGAGGGAAGATGGTGGCAATATGCAGAAGCTCTAGTGGTGCGATGTGGCAGAGGTAAAAATGAGAAGGAGGAAAAAGAAGAAAGAAAGTAGAAAAGAACAAGAAAAGATTTTTTGGGGGAAAAATATTTTTTGATCGATTTGGTCGGAAAAAATATTTTAAAAAATATTTTTTTTTTAACTTTTTTGACCAATTTAGTCGAAAATTTAAATCTAGTCAAACTCCGAAATTTTAACTTTTATTGACCTATTGAATAGGTCGGGAATTTAATTCCCGCAATCAGTGGCGGAGGCAGGATATATGCTAAGGATGTTCAAAAAGAATTGGATTGCAGCTGACAGGAATCAAACTTGCAATCTTCTGTACATTTTGAACACCCTTGACCACTGAACCAAGCATTTGCCTTGTGTCAAGAGTGTTCAACATATTATATCTATATGTAAAAACTAAAATTATCCCTATATAAACAATGTAATTTTTCGACGAAGGGTGTTCGGATGATCACTCTTGCGCCATCCTAAATCCGCCCCTGCCAGCAATTTTGCGCCATAATTAGAGACCAAAATAGTCAATACAAGGTAGAAATAAATTAAGAAAAAAATAAATAATTTTTTTGGCTATTTCCAACTAAAACAGTCCCAATTTTCTGACCTTTTTTTCCGGTCGAAATTTTAGCATTTTCTAGTAGTGTTTTTACTTTTCGTTTATTTAAACGAGCCAAATGTCACCATTAAAATTTTAATTATCATTATAAAGACTGCAAGGTATAGCATACCTTAAAAATTACTAGTATTCTCTCTCCAAGTTTGATATAATTGCACGTGCTAGGCTAACTAAAAAGATATAGATTTGCATGTAAAGGGTATGTTTGCAGATTGAAATAATAAACTACAAGTATTTCAACTTTCATGTTTAACAATTTAAGCTTTTAAAATGACATGATTCATACCATGTATTGGTTATTTGGGTTTGAAACTGTCCGGATTTCTGAGATCAGTCAGTTTACTTTTTCTAATTGAAATATAATACTTTTTTCAGTTATATATATAGACTATACAACTATTGAAATATAATACTTTTTCTAGTTATATATATAAATTATACGCAATTATATACATAGTATTATGCATACATTGCTTTTTTTAAATTTAAACGATTAGGTGTACAACTATTTTAATTAATTTCTTAAATTTATTTTAAATGGATTCAATTTTTAAGATTTTTAAGACTCATTGTAATTTCAAAAGTTACTATTTTATTGAAAATTGAGTAATTTTTCACATAACGTGTCAAAAATATTAGATTTAGTTGAATCCATCTAGCTAAACTAAATCCGCTAGTGATTGAGATTTGAGAATATGAGAATCTCCATGGTCCTCCAATAAACAATCACTTCCTAACTACAATATCACCTATTCAAATTATTCTAGTTTTTGTTCCCTTTTTTGAATCTAATTCAATATTAATTACTTATGTGGTAACCTATTGAAATTACAGCAAATATATTACGTATCTCATTACAAATACATATGGATGAAGAAAATAAATAAAGGAAAAAAAAGAAAAGAGAGGAAATGAAGCACAACCAGACGCCGCGTCTGTTATACAAACGCGCTTCTGTTTTTTGCCATATATTGCATGCAGACTATACTACTTATACAGTCTTTCTCTTCCTCTCTAACTCTTCACTCTCTTCCCATATTTATCTCTTTTTATCCCCATTTATACACATTAATTTTCCTATATTACCCAAAATTACTCCCCCCCCCTCCTCCCACACACCCTCTCTTCCTTCTTTTTCGTTTGATATGTTAAATAAAATTTCACTCACCTTATAAAAAATCCTTTATTTATAGAACCCAAAGAAGCTAAAACCCTTTTTCAAAGTCCACTCACATTACTGCTCAAACGCCAAAACCAAATCTTTTCTTTTGGTTTCTTGTAACGGCGATGGACCAATGGGGAAGAAGAAGCCTTTATTTTCCGGCGTCTCAACCGCAGCCGGAAGAGACGCCGGAAAATAACTCCGACCACCCACCTCGTTTGAACGGCTACCCTGAGTTAACCCCCACAAACGTTCTTCCGCTTGCATCGGCCTTTGCCGGTTTAAGTCTTACCGGCGATCAGACAAGAACGCCGTCATTTGGTATCCCTCCGCCGGCGGGGAGTTTAATTGCTGATTTCTTGGACCCTACAGTTGATTGCTTGATGGGCTTTAGTGCCAATGCTGAGTTGCAACAGGGTTTTATCCGGGCCCACCAGAATAATGGGGCCCACCAGAATCTTAATGTGGGTCCGGGTATTCGGGCAGACATTCTCCGACGAATGTTTCCATGGTACCCACAACTGTACAGTGATGAGTGCTGGAGATGGAACTATGACGTGACAAACTACAATGGCTTGCATAGCAAGGAACCCATTCCACAGTTACCAATTCTGCCATGTTTAAACCAGAATTCTAGTATTATTTCAAACGGTGTTTCTTATAACCGCACGGTTGTACCCAGTAATTTGAAGAATAATCAATCTGTTTTATTGGGTGATAATGATTTGAGAGGAAAAGTGGTTGCTTTAGCAAAAGATCAACAAGGGAGCAAAATGCTACAGGCTAAGCTTGAGAAAGGAAATAAGGAAGAAATTGAAGTTGTACTTAGCGAGGTGATTGATTGTGTTACTGATCTGTTAAAGAATCAGTCTGGGAGTTACGTTATTCCGAAGCTTTTTGTTGTTTGTAATGAGGAACAGAGGACTACTATTATTCAGGCTATAACCAGAACTAACCTCCAGTTTCTTAATATATGTTTCAGCCAACATGGGTACGTGTGATAATTTGTGTTTAAATTAATTATCTTTTTTATTAATATATCTAAGTTTAGTTACAATGGTGTTTAACAGGGCTCGAGCGATGCAGAAATTGTTGGAGAACCTTAGTACTCCGCAGCAAACGTCGTTGATAATATCAGCTTTAACTCCAGTTGCTGTTGCATTGGCCAATGATCAAAGTGGTCATCATGTCTTACAATATTGTGTCAAGACATTCTCTATTGAGTACACCAGGGTAAATAATACTATTGCTATCTCCAAATGAATCATATATGTGTTGTTTAATTGGATAAATATACTATGGTATTGTCATTTTCTTCCTGTGTATGCCCCACGTTTTATTAAATTATACTTATTGAAATTGAGGCTGCATTCTATGTGTCTTTAATAGAGAAACAGTTAAAATATTCATTTTTGTTCTCATTCTTTGGTACACGAGAATATACAATAGCTTCTGGTGTCAGTTACTGTATGTGGAGTAGTGGTATAAAACAATTGCTTTTTTCAACTAGTTACACTAAGCTTGGTACTTCATCTTAAAGTCCAAAAGTTCATTGGTCCTTTTGTCATGTTTACCAATGAATGGACAAAGATTAAGGTTATAGTTGTTAATAGAAATTAAGCATATGGACTGGTATTCTGAGTTAGGATAAGAAATGGGCAGCCTGGTGCAGAAAGCTCTATTGCATAAAACTATATATTGTTGATCCTTCTCTTATCGAGATAATTTCACTGAGCCATATAGAGGAGTGTCTCAGACACAGTAGCAATGTATGGGTTATTCAATTTATGCCTACATGGAATATTTAATCTATGTAGGCAGTGATGGATTCGGGGTATGAAATCTGGGGTTCGTTTCTTTATATAAAAATTTTCCTTGAATATTATTAGGAGAAATTTACAAACTTTAGTTCCAATAGCTATTGTGGTAGAAGACGCAACTAGGGTCATTGCTCAAGAATAATGAAGCCCTTAGATGAATGGTTCTTCTATTTATACTTGTTTACCTCTTCTAGTTTTCTAGCCCCTAGAATATTTCTGGAAGATATTCGTCTAAGATAACCTTAGAGGATCCCAACCTACATATGCATATCGAACTTTTTTTTTTATATATTTCACATTACTCTCTCCTTTACATATATGGGATGCAGAACCCTTAGTCCATGCTGTTTGAAAGTATTTACTTTTAATGTAAGGATAGAGTATTTCAAGGATGGGCAAAACTGAATTTATAAAAGGGAGTGTGTTGGAAATCTTTTGCCGGATGATTGAGAAGAGAAATATTATTTCAGACATCTAAATGCCATAAAGAATATGTACAGACGGAGCCGTCACAACTCACAAGTGTGAGCATAGTGGGAGGATAACATAAAATAACATAAGAGCTGCTCATCACCGTGTTTACACGAGGGATTTTCCCTGGTGCCTACTTGCTTTTGTGGATAATGCAAGTGAGATTCTGTGGTGCATGCTATTTATAGGTGATATTCGTTAATTAATGAAACAAGAGCAGTTAACCAAAAATGAAAACTACAATCACGTTTCCGGAGGTAAGTCAAAGTAAGACAGATAAATACGCAAGAAGTTTTCCCCCAGTAAGAAGAATGTGAAGGTAAAGTGAGAATAGACGAAGATTATAGTGCCTAAATGAAGAAAAATTAGATACTTAGGCTCTGTCTTCTAGGAGAATGACATGATAGGTGAAGATTTAACGCATGATATTTAAGCAGGAGAGCTGAAAGAGAGGAGTATCACAGCAGTAGTATGCAATAAGAGAGTACCTGAGATTAACAATGTTATATGAGAGTGATTATTTAGCCCTTAAAGTTTAATATATCCACAAGATGAATGTCGTTGAAATACATATACTAAGATGAATTTTTGATCACATAAGGTACTTGGCTGTTGTAATTTTGATGTACAAATTACTTAACTATCTTACTGTTCAGTTGATTCCCCATTATTAAATTTACTTACTGATAGAGGAAATATGAATGCACAATGATCATACCCATCGATGCCTGCAAATACACGTAGAGGATAAAAAAAAATGGTTTAGTTATTTTTTATGTAGACTTTCATTTGCACTAAAGTTCCTCAGATGCAACACTTGATAGTTGAAGGTGACAAAAAGGGCGAGATAGATCAAATATCACAAGATATAAGTCAGTCAAAAAAAATTACTGTCTGCAGAAATCAATACGGATTTAGCTAAGAGCTCAATACAATGGAAGTAAAGAATACATACAAGTGAGACCAAGAGTTGTTTAAGATTTGGTTGTTACTGTTACAATTTAAGTTCATTGTTTATTAGGAATCTTCTTTTGATTAGAAACTTTGTATTTCAATTTTGAGATAAGTATGAACGTTTTAGTTTTAGAGAAACTCTACTTTGCCTTGAAAGATAAATTACTATTTTGTAATGGAATGATATTGACCTGAATATAGAGTTTAATGGATACAGAGAAGTCATGTAGCTGGCTCATTCCAATTTGAGATTAGAGGTCAGTTGATTGATTGATTGTGTATTGACGGACCAGCTAACTTTTTACTCTGTGTAGACGGTTAGATTCCGATTAAATTTCACATGAGACTTGTGGAAAAAACTGTAAAGAAGAAAAATCGAAATATACACACACTTTCATACATATATTGGTTTCAAAGAAGCAGTAGGCACAATAGTTTGTATATTCTTGCTGTTTCCAGTAATTGATCTTACACCAGCTTCTGTTATTCTTTTTCTACTAGCAGTCTCAGAATATTTCTGTCAGTCACCATTTCTGTAGAAATCTTTTCTGCTGTAACATGTCAAAGCCCCCCTCCCTTAAAGCAAATGCCATCAGAAGAATTAACCTGTCTAAATTAAGTTTGATACACCATAGACATGTGATCTGCGATCACTCCTTTTCTTCATCCTCATATTCCTTTTCTTTTTTAAAGTTGTCCATCTGCAGATTGGGGCACTTGCTCTGCGCAATCTCCAAAGCTAAACTAGTATTTCGTTATCACTTGAGTTGGAAGCTGTCATTTAAGGCACTGAGCTGCTTTCCAAGTCTCTCCACAAGTTCGCGTTGTGCACAAATTCCTCAAGACTAGATTGAATGTAATTTATATAGATGCTTTATTCATATTAGTGCAGAATAAATAGACCACTTGCTAACAAACTGCCTCATGCCCCTCTTCTTTGTATAAACTGCTAGGCGCTTTCCCGTGTTTCCTGCCTCTTCCGTTAACTAGATGAGTGCTCCTGTTTAACTTAGGTTTCTGGCTTAATCAACTTTCTCACAATTGAACTGCATGTTGCAGCATCTTCTCAATGAAATTGCAAATAACTGCTTTACAATTGCAACCCAAAAAAGTGGGTGCTGTGTGCTGCAGTCATGTGTAGAATTCTCTGATGGAGAACTCAGAGATCGCCTTATAACTGAGATCTTAGCAAATGCAGTCCACCTATCAGAAGATCAATACGGGTATGCCCCATTCTCTTTTGCCTATTCTTATGTAATTTGTAGTGTCAAGTTGCTATATAGGTCTCATTGCTTTTACATTCCATTTCATTTAGCAACTATGTGGTGCAACATCTTGTGGGACTGAAGTTACCAAGAGTTACAGAAACTTTACTGGAAAGGCTTCGAGGAAGCTTTGTGACTCTCTCATGCAATAAGTATGCTAGTAATGTTGTTGAGAAAATTATCCTCGAGTCAGGAGAAGTGCATTCCACTAAAATTATCGCCGAGTTGCTCAGAAGCCCAAGTGCTTCAATGCTCCTAGTGGACCCTTATGGTAACTTTGTCATCCAGACAGCATTGCAAGTTTCAAAGGTAAGTTTACTTCACTAAATTCCTTGATCTATGATCCTGCTTATCATATATGAAACAAATGAGCCACCGACCTTCTAGCCTTTAGGGGTACTCTTTTCCTCAGCAATGGTTACATGTTGTAAACATTTTCACATAATAGGCTTGACTATTATGAACTATTTAGACCTGTAAGATTGTAGATGAGCTGAAGGGCAACTGCAACTGGAGCTTTAGCTAATTCAATTTGCCTTAATGACACGTTTAGTATATTAGATTGCTGATGCATGTCGAAAAGTTGTGCCAAGCTATGTTGTTTAAGTTCCTCCCAGTAGTATATTTCTGAGTAGCCCACGATTTATGTTTTAAAACAAAATCTGATGGCATGATCAAGAGTTGTTCTTCTATCGGGGAGGTTTTTTCCTACTGCTCTGATTTTCGTGTTTAGTTTTAGCTAATATATATGTAGATTATGTTCTATTGCCTAGAATATCTCCCTGCAGTATAAGGGTAGTAGGAGAACCTTTACAAATGTAAGAACCAACCAATCAAAAAGAGTACTTACTGAAGTAAAGAGCTTCAGAAATGGACCTATGATAGTAGGTAGTGGATGTGATGATCCTTCCTATGTGCTTCAGTGACAAGCTTTTGGCACCAGCGTTGAATCTCATGAAAGCTTTCTTTCTTTTTCTTCCCCGGGCAAAATGCTATAGTAACTGAACATGGTAATCAAATCATATGATAATGTAAGATCTATATTTTAGGCCTTATCTGACTTGCATATTCTGTAGAGATGAAGGTGCAATTTATCTTCTTGTCAACCTTTTTCGGTGCCCTACTCTTTTGACATGAAGCTATAAAAGCAATAGATTGGTGCAAACTTCTGTCCGTGCACAGAGTATGTTAGATGAGTGCCTTGCTATTTATCCTATATTTATATCAACCCGTAGGTGTAGGTGTGACATAATGCAAGGTGTGAAATAATGCATTATTGGAGCTAAAGAGACTGTTATAGAGGAAAACATTTCTGAATGTTTGTTTAGGATCTGTTCTTAGTTTAAAGTTAGGTTGGAGACAGGCTTCTGATGAGTACATGTGGCGGAGACAGGCAAGAATAGCAAAATTGATCTACTTGCCATTGCAAAATATCAACCCTATTTTGACTCGTTAGATTATGTCCCCATGTTTTACTCCTTTCTGTTCATGATAGTTTAGTTTCACGTCTACAAATTCAAACTACTAAATGACGGTAAGCTTCTGTAGACTCACAAACTACTGAAAAACAATAAGAACTTGGTATTATTTCCTCTTTTGAAATATTCTGATATAAAAGTCTTGTATCATAACCTATCTTAGATTTCCTTTTTGCTTAAACCTGAGTACCACTCAAACAATGTTGATATAGTGCATTTGTTATTATTGACTGAGCAGGGCCACATCTTCAATGCTCTCTGTAAACTAATCTACATGAATTCTGCATCAATGCAAAGTAACATTTATGGGAAGAAGATCCTTGATCGGTTGTGTAGCAAGAAGGAACCTCTACATTGTACAAGATTTTACAAGCGACAGGTATAGTTAACTTGGGAGTAGTTGACAATGTGCCTTAAATTTTTCTGAAGGAATTTCGGATTTAGAAGCATCTAGTATCGTGGTTCTGTCGTATGTTGTTTGTTTTCTATGTACGTTAGACATCTGAACTTGTAGTATCATAAAGCCGAGTATGCATGCGACGCCTCTTCTTAGCGTACTGTATACTTTTTGGTTCTATCCATGTTGGTTGTTATATAATATATATAGGGCTTGTAAGCATTCTTGAATAAGTACCTTACAATATTCATTCTTTGCTTATTGTTATTGCAGTTAGAAATATTTCTTTGACAGCTTTCACCTTTTACATGGCCAACTATGTGGGTAAACTGCATTCTATTTCTGCTTAGTTGAGATCTCAAATCATCACCCTCATCTTTAACTTTTTCAGAAGTTTTAGGTGCTTTTACTATTTTTAAAACCTTTTTAGAGACCAAGATGAGGGGTCATCTTCTGCAGCCCTTGGGCTCAAGAATCTGTCTCCCACACTATCATTCTGATTTCTTTTAAATTCCATGTGATTATGTTACTTAACTGTTCGATGAATGATATTTGACTAGTGCTCGTGCTATTGCTGCCTGCTCTATTCAACCTACAACTTCAGGTCACTACTTGTTAGATCAGATGTTCCTGATTTATATTAGTATTTGAAGAAATATATACCTCGCATCTACTGTCACAAAAACAAAAACAAAAGGTGGTGATTGCAGCGGTGTCATGAATCTATTTAGACTAAGATAGAGATCGCATCTGTTTAGGGTAATTTTTGGATGAAATTTTTTCTTCCACTCACAAAACGTTAACTTCCTTTTTCAAATAAAATTTGCATAACTTCAACATTCAAAAATTATTTTCAACATGCCTATTTTTTTTTTTTTTCTTTTTTCAAGTTTCAATCAAATCTATAACTAAATGTTTGCCAAGTGTTGGACAAATTCTCCTAACCTGGCATGCATCTCACCTCGATTGCGTGGAAGTAAAGGAGAATCCACTCCTGGAATAGCCTGTTTGGCCAAGCTTCTGAAAGGAAAAAAAAGTGATTTTGAAGAGAAGCATGCAGTTTTGGAGAAGCAGAAAAAAGTAGCTTCTCTCTAAAAAACACTTTTTTGAGAAGCACTTTTGAGAAAAATATACTTAGAAACAGTTTTTAACAGCTTGGCCAAACACTAATTGTTGTTCAGAAGTGCTTTTCAAACTAATTAGTCAAACAGAAACTGGTTCTCACCAAAAATACTTTTGAGAAAAACACTTTTAAAAAAAAAATATTTCAAAATAAGCTGATTTTTGCAGCTTGGCCAAACGGCTAGAAGTCACATCTTTTTGTATTAGATTTGAAGTAAAATAATCGAGGCCCCATATTTGAACAAATCAGTCCTTGGTTTTAACGAGTCTTAGAACCATCTGCTATATGTCATATTCAGCGTAGTCTGCTCATTTTCTGACTACGTCAGAGACCCCCAACAGGCACATGGCGCATTGAATACCCAATACGGCAGCGTGTGACGTACTAGTTCGTCTAGTACCGCCACAATCCCTACTAGATAAAAACTTATCCGCATTGAATATTTATGCTTAGAACTCGTTTGAATTGGCTTAAAAAAAGTAGCTTTCAATAGAAATAGCTTTTGAGCAGTAAGTTGGGATTTGACTAGTTTATTGTTATTGCCTTGTTTTAAGCATTTTTTGACTTTGCTAAATACTAAAAAGAAGGTAAAATCTGATTTGATCAGCTAAAAGCCAATCCAAGCACCCTCTAAATCAATAGATACATGCCTACAATACTCTCCCCATGAGATACGGTTAAAGGTGCAGATGGCCATATTGTAGGCAGTGAACACTAACTCACTTTTTTTGACCTTAACATCTATTTTTAAAGTGAATCCGACTAATTCGTATTCTCATGTAATATGTTACACTAAAAGGACAAAATCATTCTCTTCCAAGGTCATGCACAACCGTTTGATGAAGGAAATAGTTGCTCTAAGCTGGCAAACTGCAAATTTTTGTAAAATTCAAAACCCCAGTACATTTAAAATGTAAAAATGACCAACTTATTGATGGAACAGAGCAGCAAAATACATAAGAGAGCTCAAAAGAGCCCCCATTTATCAATCTTCACACAATATATGACTAACATACCTAGAAAACTGATATTTAAAGAGGAATGGACCACTTGAAACATGGGATTTCTGCATTATTTATATGAGACTTGGTAAAAAGAGCAGTGAAATTCAAGGGCATTTAGGCTTGCCCTTATTATTTTTCTTGTCCCTGTAACAAGGACACTCGTGCTTGTTACCATAAGTTCCAGAAGGCACACACTTGCATTCTTCGCAACAAATTCCACAATACTTCAAACATCTGTCCATAACTCCTGCCTTTGCACATCTCAACTTGCACTTTGAATCACAATAACCTTGCCACACAAAAAAAGCTCATCATTAAACCAACAAACGACGATAATAACAAACCCAGTACAGTTCTATAATAGTATAAGTGAGGTCTGGGGAGGTTAATGTGTACGCAGTGGTTGAGGTAGCATAAGGCTTGTAGGTCCCATAATTTTAGTCCAAATTATGTATTTGTCTTAAAAATTCATTAAATATCTATAAGTTGTTAATTTAGAACTCAGTAACATAAGCAAAGTAGAATCCCGAACCCACAAACTTTAAATCTTAGCTCCGTCTCTGTATACGCAGACCTTACCCTACCTTGAAAATAGATCTATCTCATCAGTAGACTAGTAAAACATAAATAAAAAGAAGGAAAAAAAAAAAAAAGAGAGGCTGAAACTTTAAGAAATAGTTACTTACTTGAACCAGCCATAGTGGTTTTGATAAAAGAAGGGGTAAGAACAAGAGTGAGGAAAAGCAGAGTTGTAAGAAGTAGCTTCATCTTACAAGAGTAATGTAATGTTTAATATGCTAAGAGAGGAGTAGAGAATTGATGAAGTGAAGCATTAATAGTTCTAAAGGGGGATATATAGCCCGAAGAAAAGTTGGTACAGTCCACTAAATATGTATTTTCTACCTAATTTATGTTAACTCTGGGGGAGTTCACATGAATAAAACTCATAATTTATGTCAATTCAATAAATATACGATAAAAATATATTGATTAGACAATTCAAGAAAATACCGGGAGTTCAAACAAAAATGATTTTATTCAGATAATATTAAAAAATTAATTCAAATAGCTGTTCATCTAACCGCTTGAACTAAAAATAATCGGTGAAAATATCTATATATTATTAAAAGGAGAGGAAAAAGTTTTCTCCTTAAGCCAAGTGACAACCTAAAAAAATGCCACATGACATAGTTAGTTATTTAGTTTATAATTAGTTATTG
>MU689218.1:0-14494 GCA_026770625.1 Nicotiana glauca | reverse complement strand
TGCTCAATTTATTGTCGAATTCGGTGCACTCCCTCCAACTCTTTCTCTTATTTAATATTTTAATTGCATATTTATTTTTAGCTTATACTTTAATTTTTACAATATGTTGAATGCTGCTAAAAGAGCGTATAGAAAAGTTACTGGTAGGGAAAATAAAAAAAAAGGTAGTTCTTCAGCATCTGGTAGTAATAGTACCCCATATACACATGTTTCCGAAACATCGCCTAATGATAATATAGATTATGAACAATTACAAGAAGATTTTGGAATAGAAGATAATGAAATAGGAATGGAAGATGAGATACCAGCTACACCTACTAGTGCTGGGGTTGGTAGTGTTGGAGTTGCTACAAGGGGTGGTGGTCGTGACACTAGTAGTAGACCACATGTGGATCCGACTACTAATCGTAAAAAAAAAGTAAGGTTTGGAATTTTTTTTGAAATAATAGAAGGTACTGATAGAGTTAAATATAAAATTTGTAAAAGCGAGTTTAAACATTTGACTGGAGGAAATTTAGGAGGGACTGGGACTCTTAGTAGACATATGAGAACTGAGCATCCCATAGAATGGGGCGCTGATGGTGATGGAAATCAAACAACTATTAACCCTACTACTGGAGGTCTAGTGAAATATGATAAAATGAAGGATCGTGAGGAGTTAGAAAAAATGAATGCTTTGGGTTGTCTACCTTTTTCTTTTGCTCCTTCATCATATCTTATTATGTATATTCAAATGATTTACAATCCTTTATTTCAAAGGTATCCCTAGAAGTACTTGTAGAACTGATATCTTTAGACTTCATGGACAGTATCAAACATACATACATTATTTGTTTAGCCACATTCCTTGTAGAGTTTGTCTAACTTCTGATATTGGTCATGCTGTTAATGGAAATAATTATTTGACAATTACATGCCATTGGATAGATGATACTACTTGTATGCAAAAACGTATTATCGCTTTTAGATATGATGAAGATCAGAGTCATACTGCTGCATTTATAAGTAGCACTATTTGTAGTTGTTGAATTTTATAATCTAAAGCAAAAAGTATTGTGTATGTCTTTTGATAATGCTTCTAATAATAATGCCACAATTTCAATATTAAAATTGCATTTGCAACCACCTCTTGCTGAAATTTTTCATGTTAGGTGTGAATGTCATGTTTATAATTTAATTGTTAAAAGTGGTCTTGATTTATGTTCAACTGAGATTACTCATGTTAGAAGAGCAGTTTGTGTTATTCAAGAAAATAATAGACAATCTAGAATTAGGGAATTTAAGAATAAGTGTACCGAGTATAACCTTAAACCCAGATTCATGCCAGACGAAATTGTTACTAGATGGAAGTATACATATATATTTTTAAAATTTTGCTACAAATATAGATTCACAATATCTGAAGTTGCTAATGCGCATTGTATTGATCCAAATCGTATGTTAACAAGTGCTACTTGGAACGTCATTAATGATGTTGTTAAATTTTTACATAAATTTTATACAGCTATTGTTGAGTTTTCTGGAGTATATTACCCCACTGTTACTATGGCTTTAGTACATATAGCTGAAATTTCTTTTCTACTATCTGAATTTAAGAAGAAAGAAAAATATAAGGATGTTGTTGAAAAAATACAAGCAAAATTCAAAATTATTTCTTTCCAATTCCTCTGATTTACTTAATTGGTGCAGTTTTAAATCCTTCTATTAAGATGTCTGATTGTCACTAATTAATTAATACTTTATATACTTATATGGAGATTGGAGAAACTGAAATCCCAAATTTATATGTTTCTATGAACAAGCTAAATGAATATTTACAATAATTATATAATTATTATGCAAATGTAATTGATGATGCTGCTCGTGCTGTAGACAATGTTAATCCCACTATGGAATATAACACTTCTGCTACTGCGGATGATGAAGAAGGCCTTGATAGTTTTAATATTTTTTCTACATTTTCTAACACTCAAACTAGTAGCAGGAACATTGATGAACTTCAATTCTACTTGCAGAAGCAAAAAGAGCCTCGCACAAAGGAATTTTCACCGTTGGGATGATGGCATGAGAATGGAAAACAATTTCCTGTTCTTTTAGCTATTGCTCGGGACGTGCTGAATGTGCCAATTTCTATTGTTGCATCGGAGAGTGCATTTAGCCAAGCAAGACAACAACTTGGAGACACCCGCCACTCATTGGGAAGCAATGCTTTTGAAGTTTTAGTATGTTTCAGAGATTGGATAAATCTGAACGAAGAAATCAAAGACGTGAAGATGTTGATAGCCTAGAAGACGAGGAACTTGGAGATCTATTAACACATGGTAACCCATCCGAATTTAACACTCCAGAAGAAGATCATTTGGATCATATTGATTATGAAGAACTTACTAAGGCAATGCAAAACCTTTGAATTTACTTGTTATTAAAAATGTAAACCTTTCAATTTGTAAGTTTAAAATTTGAATAACGAAATAAAAGTAGCGCTTGCAGTAAGTGCAACTTTTTCCCATCTTCCTTGTATTCTTTAAATTAATACAAAGTATTAATATAACTTACAATAGTTATACAAAATTCCAAAAATAAAATTTAAAAAACACTAAACCCGGCCTGACCAGGCCCCCTCGACCCGTAACCCTTACGGTTCAATTTTTATCCGGATGAATCCAAACCCGTTAAACACGTTAAGACCAAACCTAGAATCGGCCCGAAACCAAACCCGTATGGGTCTAAATAACACACACCCAGCCCGGCCCGACCCACCCGTTTAACACCCTTATTCTAGACTCATCTATGGTGCTTAAAAAGAGAAAACTAAGTGACAAACAAAACAAGTAGGACTGTTACATAAAAGATCACTTAAGGGGCTCATATTTACCTCCACAAATATAACACATGCACGCTATTCAAACAAGCAGTTTTAAAATGATAGGGTCCTATAGGCATGATATCTCAATGAGCACAGAATATGCAGCAGTTTTATTAGGGCGAGGTAGTGAATACTTATCAGTTTCCCTAATGATTTTTATCACTTACTAAAGCTGTGCCCGTTTATAAGCAGTCAAATAAATACAGTTTTGATTGTCCTACAGGCTTGCCTAGGTGATAACCGGGCAGAATCTTATAGACCTGATATCTAAACATTAATCAGCTCACAATTATAAACCAATGATTAATTTAAACGGGCAGATTTTTTATCCTTTAGACTCTATAGGTATGCTTTCTAGGTGCTGAAACTGATTACAAGCGTTATTTCACGGCATAGAAACTGATTGTATACATGTTCCCTATAGGCATGATATCTAAGTTTTCCAAAACTAATTTTAAACATGATTTCCTATGGACATGAGAAGTGAGCAGAATGTTATACGAGATGATAATTCCCAAAAGATCCTATAGGCATGGTTTCTAATGCACGTTGAAACTTGAGAATATGCATGAACATAAATTTTGATACAGAATTGATAAATGTCCTATAACAGGATTTCTAGGATGTAAAGTATGAAAATTTAGCGTAATGAGATAAACTCTATACATGGTTTCTAATGCGTATAAACATCATCACGATCACCTATGGGCATGGTTCCTGCCCGAACCCCAACAAAGATATAAAACTCCCTTCCTAGTTATTTACTAAGTACCCCAATATCTGTTTTTACAAAGATTACTATTACAGACCAATATGAATAAATTACACAATGAAAGAACCATTATCAATCTGGGAACCAAACCTTCAAACATAGCATCTCCAAGCATAGTGGTGGCCCATCCATGACATATAAGACTGGTTCCTGGTGTGTCAAAGTTCCCAAGGGCCTCAGGGACATCGGGCAATGCTCGCACCAGAATCAAATGTTCAATAAAATTCACAAAGGATTGGAGAACCAGCCCCAATGTGTCAGAGTTCAGAGGAGTCTCATGAACCCTAAGCAGTGCTCACACTGGGGGTGGCGGGACCCTAGACAACTAAGAGTAAGAGTTAAAAATAATATTTGAATTAGGAGATAATTTTAGGAAAAACAGTTTGGATTTTAGAAGTGAATAGAAATAGATTACCAAATTACAAGAACTACAAGTAGAACCACATTTAGGATGGAGTTTAGACATGAACTCCAGCAGTTAAACAACAGACAAAACAGAGTCACAATTAATTCAAACAAGATTTCACATTGCCTGTGATTGACTTAGTTCATTAACCATTACTAGGTGAGCATATAGGCATATATTAAATAGAGAACAACATGTTAGGATCAAATTATTGATCATAAAGTCATACAGAAAAAGGTAGCAAAGGTTGAGAGCATAATAATCATAAATTAATCTGGAACCTGTTAAGGTAAACACATAAAAAAGGAAAGGGATTGAAACATGCTAGTTGAGAAACAGGTGAACAAGTATCTTGGATCGAGCATGAATATGCTAAAGTGTATAAACTATACTAACATATTGGACAAGACAAATTCACAGGAGTTAAAGCATGCTAGTTAACAGAAGCATAAGGGCAAATAGAGGTATGTGATCTACAGCAGAATAACTACATAGCATATTGAATAGGACATGATAACAGAGATAGAAATGCTGTTTAAAAGAAGTAAACAGGGAGAACATAGGTCTAATTATATAGCATATTGAATGATAGCAGAAGTGGAGACATACCAATTAAGAGATAGCAACAGGAAAGTGAAGAAAATAGGATCCAAGAGCCCAGCCTTGGCTTTCAGCCGGCTAGATAGTTGAACAAACACAAGTAACAAGAAAAATTACAATGAAGAGTGTGTATGAATAATAGAAAGAGTTTGTGTGTGTTTGTGTGTGTTTTTGTGTCTTTCTATGTGTGTTCGTATGTCTTAAAGAAGTCAGAATGAGGGAATTATATACACTACAAAAAATCTGGAATTAGCTACGAACGTCGTCGCTAATCTATCGCTAAAATGCTCGTTTCTAGCAGAATCTTTTGATAATCCGTCGCTAATCCGTTGCTAAATTAGATTAGCGACGGATTTTTCTGTTTAGCTACAGATTTTGTCCGTCACTAAACCCTGGTTTTTTAGTAGTGATAGCACTTAGCAAGGTAAAACAAATAAGGCAAAGAATAATAGAGTTCATAAATAAGGTATACAAATAAAATAAATCAGTTAATTGAGGCTAAATCCAACTAATTAGTACAAAAAAATCCGGAAACACATCCCTTAGCTTAGGGAGAATCAATTAGCAGCCAAATTAGAGTAAACAAGGCAATAAATCAATCAAAGACCATCTAGGAGTCGGCTAAAGCAACCAAATCCTATAAATCTAGTTAATAAACTAATTAAGACAAGTAGTACCAATTAGGAGTCACAAACAAGTAAAATAGGTAAAAATCACAGAGAAGTATCAATCTCGGCAAAAAAATATAATTTGAACCCTATTAAAATCAATCAATCTTTTCTAATTGACAGAGATGAAAATAACGGGCAAATACCAGAACAACTAATGAAATAATCAGAAACCCTAGGGTTTAGAACAAAGACAGTCAAGCAAACAAAGAGTAACGGAATCAAACACTCAAACTTCTTTACAAAAGTTTTGCAGAAACGCAAAGGAACAAAAAAACTAGTTTTAGAGAAATATTAAAATCGGTTAATAGTAAGAAAAATGGAAGATTATCGAAGAGAAATGTTAGATAACCTCAAAATCATCTCAGATCTACAAAGCCTTGAACAGACTCGAGTAGAAAGATATTAGGATTTTGAAGAAAGGAACGAGGTGAGAAACATCCAGTTAAGAACCGGAGTATCAAACCATAATCATAAAGATAATAGTACTCACAAACATAGTGATGAACACAAGACAAGTTCATCGAATAAATAAAGAGTTCGACTCTAAGTTGAATCTCTTTGAGATTCCTTCGAATAACAACAAAATCGAACAACCAGTGAAGATAAAAGGCCGACTAGGACCTTAAATTACAAGGAAACCCCATGGAATGGAGGGTTTTTCGGTGATGACAGCTAGGGTTAGGGGAGTATCTGAGAGAGAAGAGAGGAGGGAAGGGATTCAAGGGGCGGAAGACTTTGTCAAATGAGGTAGAGTTTGGGGGTTAGGGATATTAAAAATAGTAACCACATCCTGGATCATTGATCTCGGAGATCAATGGCCAGGAGTTGATCTGGGATTGGGCGGGTCAGATAGGAAATTGGGCTAGGGTGTTTGGGTTATGATTAATTGGGCTGGGGGTAAAAATTTGGCTAGCTCCAAAATTAAAAGAGGCTATTTGTTAAATACTAAATTAATTTAATAAAAGAATTTTATAAAATAATTTATAACTGATAAGAATATTATTTATGCATGAAAATGATTTAAAATAATTACTTAGTATTAAAAAAATATAAAAGATTATTTTCTTGTGAAATAAGGTATTATGCACACATGGGGCCATTATTGCAAAGTTATTGCAATTATAACCCTAACATGTACATATAGCTATTCATGAAATAATTAAAGCTTAGCATAAATATAAGTGATAAAATTAAATAATAAAAATGATTATAAAATCCTTTGTGATGTAATTAGTAATTATTTATATAATAAATTGCTAGAATAAATTAATTATAATCCTTTTAAAATTACAGATTAATTATGAAAAAATATTGGTTGATGCTCGTGTACTATTTTGAAAGTATATATGCATTTGAAATATATGAGGGAAAAATTGGGTATCAACAATACTCATCCCAAGTAGAGTTAAGATTAGGCCCATATGAAATCTCATACTAGTACGGACTAGAAAAAGAGTGAGACTAATCAAAAGATGAACCATAAGAGGAATACTTGCCTGCTTGACACTCAACCCATAGATGATTTTCCTACATTTAAAACAGATAGAGACTTGTGATAATGTTTAGCTGCTAACTCTGCAATCGTTTTCTTAAGCGAGTTGTACTCCATCTTCAACAACAATTAGAGTTCAATATCAATAATAATTTTTCGAGTTTTCTTCCTCGCACTTGTCAGGTACTACAAAAGAAATCTTGAAGAGAAGTTAACTAATAAAAAAAATATAAAAGAAAATAATAAGAAAAAATATTAATTCCTGTATTAGCACCAAATTAGACTGGCGCGGTGCCCCATGCACCATATTAATGAGGATCTTCAAAGAGTTGATTCTTTTCACTCTATACAAGAATTTTGCACTAGCGCTTTGAGCCCCGTGGCGCGGTTGTATATTTTTCTCAGAGTAATCTTTTTTTCTCACTTTTTTATATCCAAACTTGGTCCTCGACCCTCGTATGTGATCCCGACTTAATTTCTTGAGATTTTACTCAGATTTCAAAGCTCCAACATGTTCAAATTAGCTTCAAATTATCTTAATAGTTTGGAATCACTTCCTGCAACATATAACACATAATAAGTGCAATACACTAATGTTTAAGTTCAAACACAAGTAAAAATACAATAATTAGAATACAAATTACAACTAAAACACGAATTTCTAACTTACCATCACTCGTATAGATTCTCGATCGATCCTGCTTGTATAGAACAATCGAGAACTATAAAAGGTACAAGTATATATCTTTTTGAAAGATTTCGGACCCATCCATGTTACCATGCATTATGACTTGTCGTTGTTGATCATTTAGGTATAATAATAGTGGTGCTTTTTTTCTTCCCCTACCATGATGTTTGTTAAGATAAAAAACAATATGGACAGATGTTTCAGGAAATTAATACTTTTCCACTGCATGCACGGCACCTCGTCCTAGGATCTTCCGCTCAAAATTTAAGTTTTATGAATTTAATTTTTAATATTTTTAGCACTAAATTCATCGTACGTTTAAAATTTTGAATTCATAACTGTCGATCTTTATAACGTTAGTAAATTTTTATATTTATGATCCGCATTAGAATTACTGGGTTCAGATGAATATGATACCACCACTCTAAGTCCGCCTCTGGTTCAAATGGCTTTAGACCTTTCTAGACGCAGAAAAATTATCTGCACCTAACACAACAATGGTTTCTTTATTTGTATCTTTTTCTTTTTCTATTAAAAGTAATTAAACATAGCTAGGGTTGCATGATAAGGAAAGTCGACATGGTCGGCCTGGCTTTTTGCAGATCCATTCGTGCAATTCACGTGATATGTCTTGTTTGTTCTTTTCTATCAATTGTCCTATAAATTAACAAGGTAGCCGATGAATAGATGCAACGTATTTTCTTTTACAACATTGTTTTAACAAGATTATTTGGACATTAGGGAGGTCATGTTATTTTTTCAACAAAGCTTTTTCATGAAAAAAAATTCATTATATGGTGTTTGATTATTAAAAAAGAAAAAAATACTTTCTTTTAAAAGTGTATACGTTGAAATTTGGCTCATCTATTGCAAGACAGACCGGGGTTGAAACTGGATGGGTTAAAGATCGACCCCGAATTATATCGAACCAAGGTACGGAGTTAGAGCATGCGTCTTCAAGATCATCGAGCCCATAACTCCGAACCGGCCCCGACTTCGACCAAGCTCAAGGAAATATTATCGGACAAATAACGGAAGGCCGAAATATCCATGACCGATCAGATATCACAGCGAAAATCTCGGCATGTATCAATGAGTGATCGAATAATTAGCAAATCATGAGATTTCTTACCCTTTGTGGAATTATATCTAAAGTAGGACTCCCCTACTATATAAAGGGGGTCTCATCATTTGTAATAGACATTGTAACATGCATCAAAAAATAATATATTGATCATTTCTGGTTTTTATTATCTTGTTAATCTATTATGTCATTGGTTGATGCAGTTCTTGACTCGGGGTGACCAACCTTCAAGGCTAAGAATGTTCAATTTGTGTGGTTTGTATTTACTTTCTTATCATTAATTTCAATATTAATCTATTTTCTCAATTTGTATCAAGTTATATTATGTATCCTTAAAAATGCGTATAAATTCAATTGTTATCCGATTTTGAGGGTAAACAGTTTGGCGCCCACCGTGGAGCTAAGGATAATAGTGGTTATTTGATACGAATTTTCGTAACACACACTATTTTTCACTTGTTCGTTGAACTATATTTTATTTCAGGCTTATACTCTAAATGTCAAACTCACAATTAGCATCTCTACCTACTGACGATAAATCTGGTGCCCATTGATCCCGTCGGAATTCCAATTGCCGACCCATTGGACGCTAATTCGCATGTGGCTATTGACACGAGCCTCCCTACTGATACCGAGAATAGCATCCGTAGTGGAGTGATCATGTCCAACTATGCCTTATAAAAAGGACTAAGCAGTCGTTGTAAATATAATCGGTTTACAAGTCCGGAGTCGAATCCCATAGAGAACTAAGGCTTAGCTATAGTTATTTACTATCACTAAGGAGATAAGCTCGAACAATTCCTAAGTTATAAATATTAAGATTCTTATATCTAATTAACTAAATAATTAAATTAATAACTAAAGATACTACGGCTTGGACAAAAAACTAAGGAGGTCTAGAGTTATGATTTCCTCAATTATCGGAATCATTCCCGCTACGTCTTTTATAATTTCGCCTAAGTATTCTCTACCGATCAAGAGCGCTCCGAGTGTTGTAATTCTCTCCCTGGTAACTATCACAATTTACTAGATATATTCTCCTGAATTACGCTAGCTGGCATTAAGTATGGCTCACTCGGACCGCACCAAGGTTTCATTATCCCTAATCCCACCTTTAAACCCTTCGTATTGATCCCTCATATACGTTAGGAGTGATGCTGTTCAACAACTACCTAAATATATATTCTCTCCCGAGTAGTACACACTAAATATGCACAGTCGATTGAGAGCTCTTCAACCAACCACAATATAAACGCAAAATAGAGAAAAAGCTACAACAAATCTATTTTAATGTAATAGAAAAATCATCCTCCAATAGGTTCTTTCAAAACCCTAAATAACAAATTAGCTATTCATAATAATATGCATAACTACAATACTAGAATTCATAACCAATAATGAAAATAAGCATAAGGAAATAAAAAACTCGTAGAAGAATTCTCCGCCTTGCTCCTAGTGTTCTTGCCTCCTTAGGTCGAATCCCCGATCTAATGTCGGTCTCTCGCTGTCCAATTCCCCTTAAAAGTGGCATTTTTAGGTCTATTTATATGTGTAGAAAAAGACTTAAATGTATAGGCCAAGTCCTAGTCAAACCAGAAGACAAAATAAGCCTTCAAAGCTTGGAATGTGTGTGCCCTAGACCTGGCCCAGCTCCAACACGAGCTAAAGGCTTGGCGTCACCAGCTCCAACGCGAGCTAAAGGCCTGGCTTCGCCAGGTGTAAAGCCTGCTATAGGCCTGGCTTCGCCAACTTTCTCCTTTTCAATGTTCTCGAGCACGCTTTCAACGTTTAAGCATCCCTTTTGCTCTACTTTCATCTCCAATTCACCTACACATAAAATAGACTCCATGACGTGCAAATAAAGTGTAATTTATCATTAAAGCATATAAAATTCAAGGCAAATATTGTACGAAACTATGGCATTATAGTCACACATCAATACCCCACACTTAAACATTGGTCATCCTCGAGCAATCAAATTACACTTATAGACAAATTTTTTTAAGCAATTCCCTTAACTCATTACACCAATAATTCTTAAAATAGTCTACGCACCAAGGTGTAACATCTTCACCTCAAGATTTGACTTGCAAGTACCATGCATTATTCACAACTCACTCATTTACTCTGACATGGAGGTCAATGATATTACCTTTCCTTAATGAATCACGTGCTTTCACACAACAAAAGAGAGTAGTTCTACACACAATAAAATTTAAGGACAATTAGGAACTCAAGATAGAAAGAATTCACTCACTCTCAGAAATAACATTCATATGCCACAACAGATACACTATATGTTTGACCGTAGTGTACTACTCTACTAATCAAGCTCATTTAGCCTAGGATCAAGTAGAACTTTATTTGGTTATAATGTAGGCTACGAGACAGGTAGGATACATTTAGATATAAAGCCTGCTATGGGCCTGGCTTCACCAGCTTTTTCCTTTTCACTGTTCTCGAGCATACTTTCAATGTTTAAGTATCCCTTTTGCTCTACTTTCGTCTCCAATTCACTTGCACATTAAATATACTCATTACGTGCAAATAAAGTGTAATTTATTATTAAAGCATATAAAATGCAAGGAAAATAATATACGAAACTATAAAATTATAGCCACACACCATGGAGCCTGGCCAACGGCACAAAATACTCAAAATAATAAAGGAGACGGGATCAATCTACAGATGATCTTCAAAATGTTGTAGGCTCAACATGCGGCAATAGCTTAATTACAAAATCATATCCGCGTACCGAGCAGGATCGAGCCCGACCTGTCTCGTGAGATCAGTCAGGGAGGAACCAGTCATGGAGAGATCGAATGGGAACGAGTCGGGTAACAACCCTGAAATCATAAAAATGCTAGAGGAGCTGACAAAACGAATAGAATTGGGGTAAAGAAAATCAAAGCAAACGACAAAAAAGTGGAAACCTATAATTCTAGGATCGACCTGATCCCGGGAGCGCCTCCAATATTGAAAGGCTTAGATTCCAAGAAGTTTGTGTAGAAGCCTTTCCCACCAAGCGCAGCTCCGAAGCCGATCCCTAAAAATTTCACATGCTCGAGGTCCCTAAATACAATGGAATGACTGATCCAAATGAGCATGCCACTTTGTACACATGCGCTATCAAACGAAAAGACTTGGAGGATGATGAGATCGAGTTTGTCTTACTGAAGAAATTCGCAAAAACCCTGTCAAAGGGAGACATGATATGGTATCACAACTTACCCCCTAATTATATGAAATCATTTGCTATGCTTGCAGACTCTTTTATGAAAGCACGTCGGGGCTATTAAAGTCGAAACCAAAAAATCAAACCTCTTCAAAGCAGGACAAAAAGACAACGAAATGCTCCGAGAGTTCATATCTCGATTTCAAATGGAACAGATGGACGTACCAAGAGTCACTAATGATTGGGCCATTCAAGCTTTTACCTAATGACTCAATGTTCAATGTTTGGTGGCTTCACAGCAATTAAAGCAAAATTTGATAGAATATCTGGCTGTCACTTTGGCTGATGTGCAAAACCGATATCAATTGAAGATCAGAGTCGAAGATAATCAACTAGGGGCTCCTTCCAGGTCCATTTATCCTGTTAGACCCATCGACAAGGTTAAGAGAGACATCGATCATGAACCAAGGTCGAACATGGATCGATATCGATCGTACAATGAAGATCGAAGAAGCAATGGGTCCGGGTAAAGCTCTATACGAAATAAAAGAATAAACGATCGAGGCTAGAACAATCGGGGACTCATGAGAAAGAATGGTTTCGACAGACTCATCGGACTCAAAGAAGCATCAAAGTTGTCAGGATACAACTTTAACGTAGATGTTGCTGCTATCATATCGGCTATCGAACGCATCAAAGATACCAAATGGCCTCGGCCTCTACAGTCTGACCCAACCTAAAGGGACCCAAACCAAATGTACAAATATCATGGAACTCACGACCACAGAACAGAAGATTGTTGACCATTGAGGGAGGATGTAGCCCAGTAATTCAACAACGGGCATCTTCGAGAATTCTATAGAAACCGAGCCAAGAATCATTTAGAAACAGGGACTCCAATAAACAAACCGAGTAAGAAGAGCCTCAACATGTCATTCATATGATCATCAGAGGGGTCGATATTCCTCAAGGTCCAACGTTAAAACACACCAAAGTATCCATCATGAGGGAGAAACGGATTCGAGATTACATACCAGAAGGAATTTTGTCTTTCAACGATGAGGATGTATAGGAAATCATGCAGCCCCACAATGATGCGCTGGTAATATCTGTACTCATGAATGAATATCAAGTTAAACGTGTGTTAATTGATCCAGGTAGCTCGACCAACATCATTCGATCCAGGGTCGTAGAACAACTCGGCCTATAGGACCAAATCGTGCCTGCAGCCCGAGTGCTAAACGAATTCAACATGGCTTGTGAAACTACTAAGGGAGAAATAACATTACTAGTAAATACAACCGGAACCATCCGGGAGACCAAGTTTTATGTGGTCGAAGGGGATATGAGGTACAATGTAACGACCCGACTGGTCGTTTTGAGTACTAGCGCTCCATTCAGTAGTCGGAGGTCATGAACAGCTTCATTTCAGGTATTATGACTTGTACGCGTGGTCGGAATTGAATTTCGAGAAAGTCCAGAGTTGAATTGGGAAGAGAAGTCTCATTTCGGAAGCTTAAAGTTGAAAGAATGAACTAGGATTGAAATTTTGAGTAAACGACCTCGGAATCGAAATCTGAAGGTTCCAGCATGTTCGTATGATGATTTCGGACTTGGGCATATGCCCGGAGTGGGTTATGGATAACCTTGGAGCATTTTGACGCATATTGTGGAAGTTAGTATTTTAGAAAAAATTTCATAAGTTTGGTTTGAAGTGCATTTCAGTGTTATCAACGTCCGTTTGGAATTCCGAACTGTGAATAGCTCTGTATAGTGATTCTGGAGTTGGGGGTGCAATCGAAAGTGAATTCGGAGGTCCGCAGACCATTTTGAAGCCATTTGGCTAAAGATAGAAAGTTGAAGGTTTTCGAAAAGTTTGACCGAGGGGTTGACTTTTTGATATCGGGGTTGGAGTCAAATTCCGGAAGTTGGAGTAGGTCCGTAATGTCAAATATGACTTGTATGCAAAATTTGAAGTCAATCGGACGTGATTTGATAGGTTTCGGCATTCGAAATAGAAGTTGGAAACTTCAAAGTTCATAAAGCTTGAATTGAGGTGTAATTCATGATTTTAGCGTTGTTTGATGTGATTTGTGGCCTCGAGCAGGTCCGTAATGTGTTTTAGGATTGGTTGGTATGATTGTTTAGGGTCCCGGGGGCCTCGGGTGGATTCCGGGTGGTTAACGGATCAAAAAATGGGATTTTTGGAAGAAGCATGCAGCTGGTATCTGGTATAACCGCTTCTGCGGAAATGGCCCCGCAGAAGCGGGGAAGAGCTCGCGGAAGCGGAAAGGGGGGCAGGCCCAGGTAACCGCAGAAGCGGCCCAGGGACCGCAGAAGCGTTGCCGCTTATGCGGCCCCAGACCGCAAAAGCGGTCAGTGCACTCAAGCCCAAAACCACTGAAGCGGTTAGAAAGTCGCAGAAGCGACATCCGCAGAAACGGAAATGTCATCGCAGAAGCGAAAAATGCTGAAGGCAATGGGGTGTTTTAAAAGGTCGGATTTGGTTCATTTCACTCATTTTCTTCACTTCATTTGGCGATGTTGGAGGGTTCAAAGGAGGGTCTTCATCAACAATGTTAAGGTAAGTTATTCTCGCCTATTATAAGCTAAATACATTGATTATGTATGAGATTAAGCATGGAAATTAAAGTAAATATTGGGTTTTGGTTGGAAACCTAGAAGATTATAACCTTGGATTTTAGCCACGATTTTGAGTATGGGGTTAGGAGAAAAATTA
>MU689217.1:0-15445 GCA_026770625.1 Nicotiana glauca | reverse complement strand
AAAGAGAATTGCAACGTCGTGAAAATGCATCTCGAACCACGTCACAATCAATGTACCCGTGATTATCGACACATTTCGACTCCGTTGAGATTTGGATTTGGGTCACATAAATGTGCACCCGAGTTTAGGAAGGTAAGGTTATTAAAACCGCGCCTAAAGAGTCTAACACGTTATTATTTTGGGGAAGGCCGTGCATTTCGCTAAACGGCACATCCCGAAGTCTAAGTATTTTTAATATATACATTTTATGAGGACCATAACTATTGCTCTTATTCAATATGGCACACCTCACTAAGGTAATTTTCACTTTTAATTCCCAAACAGCACAACCATTTATCATTGTTTTCCTGCTCTAACTTCATTATACAATCAAAAAATCATGAAATAGCAACCAACATTCCTAGACATTTTAAACTGACTTCAAGCAAATACATAACAAACAAATCAATCTAGCAATATTATTGGATTGAACGATTAAACCTATAAAAATAAAGACAAGCATGAAACTCATTTAAAATTATCAAACAACATCATTACCACATCAACGCGGAAAATTCGTCCAAAATACTTAATCAACTTACCAAAAATACAGATTCATTCAAGTCAAAACACTAAGTAGAACAACAAACTTTTGACTTAATTAAAGAAGGATAGAAATGGACCTTAATAGCTAAGCTCTTTGAATCTGAAAATATCTAGGATCGAAAACCTTGGATTAACGACGGAACAGGAACCTCGGATAGCTACCTCCGGCTACCTCGACAGACCCTCACCCGGACAACCTCGAACCAAAACCTCGACCTCGGGACTTCAGCAAACTCTCATACGCTGTCACTGTCTCCCACTGTATTTCCGGCGTGGACTGCTTGGGGTGAGACTGGTTGACGAGAGAGTGAGGTGACGAGCTGGTCGTTTGGGGTATAGGCTGGGCGTCGAGAGGTCGACGCTACTGAAGGTCGTTTGAGTGGCCGTATTTTAGTATGGTCGAAGGCGACTTGAGGTGAAGTGGTGGAGGGTTTGGGCGTGGCTGTTTCAGATGTGGAGACGAGAATGGAGCTGCCTGGTCATGGCGGACTGCTGGTTCGTGAGGGGCGAGTTGGCTAGCGACGGGTTGTTATGGTGGTTCGTTTGGCGAGGGAGATGAGGCTGGGCGGAGCTGGTTTTGTCGGGCGTCGTTTGGTTGCTGGACGAAAATGGAGCTGGACGGAAGGAGAGGCTCAGGAAGAAGACGTGAGGCTGGTAGTCACGCCAGGGCTTAGTCCGGTTTTTCCGTTTTCATCCCTTGGAGAAGAAGGCCACAGTAGCTTCCCTCCCTATATGTGTGTGAGTATTCTGTGTATGTCTTTTTTCCGAATATCCCTCCCCTTCCTCACGTTATTTTTCTCGTTTTTTTCTCTCTGTCCTTCCTATGTGTGTATTTTTGTCCCTTTTAAAAAATAAAGCCTCCTAACAGTAGCATGTCCCTATCTATTTTAATGAAATAGTGGTCCCCCCTCCTTTTGGATTGTCTTCTTCCCCCTTGTGTATATATAATTGTATCTTTTGAAATTGTTTTGTCCGTTACCCCTTTCCCCTTAACGTTTTTTTTTAATCTTTTTCTCATCCCTCCATTATGTATTGTCCCTATAGTGTGTGCATGTGTGTGTATGGGTTCTTTTTGTCCGTGTTCCTCGTGTGGTGGATTCGGATTATTATGGGCTAGGTCCGAAAATTAAGCTTAAAACCGGGTAGTTTGAACCCGAGCATTATTCTTTGCCCGGAACCGAGAATAAGGACACGAAGTTATTTAATTAACCCTACGTCAGAAAAATAGAAATAATTATCAAAATGAGACTAACAACTGGAACAAAACTATTTTTGGTATTTTTCAAGGTTTAAAATAATTACCAAACATTAATAAAACTATTTTTTGCAATTTTCGTTTTTTATATAAAAATAAAATATAAAGTACTATTTTTGTATTTTTTTGAGTTTAAAAATGATTACAAAACATTAATAAAACTATTTTTTTCTTCTAATTTTCGAAATTATATAAAGATTAAAAATAAGGTGATATTTTTGGATTTTTCAAATTTATGAAAATACATAAACTAAAATTTATATATCATTTTTTGTAATTTTCATTTTTTGGTGAAAATAAAGTAAAAATGGTCAAATTTAGCTAAAATAGCTATATTAGGCCTAAATTAAATATTTACGCTAAAAATGTGAAAATTCTCGGGGAGGGTCAAAAATCACGTGTTTACAGACCTCAAACGTGATTCGGATCGAATTCGAAACAATTTTTGGACTTATGCAATTTTTGAAATTTCCAGCTTCTGGTGACATCGCACTGCGGAGGGAATGACTGCATATGCGGAAATGCATGTGTGAGTGGAGGAGCGCAGAAATGGGGAGTGGCAGTCCAAGTATGGGCTCACAGGTGTGAAATATGTTTCGCAGAAGAAGCTTTGCTTATGTGATGGAGAAGAATGCAGGTGCGGCCAGAAGCGCAAGTGCGACGCATGAGCCGGAGGTACGCAAGCGCTGATGCGATGGTTTTTCTGCAGGTGCGGAGCCGCAGATGCAACAGTAAAGTCGCAAATGCGACTTAACTGGGCAGAAATGGCTAAGTCGGGGTTTCAATGTTCATTCTTCAATTTTGCTATTTCGAGCTTGGTAAGAGGCGATTTTTCGGGATATTTTAAAGAAAAATATTAGGTTAAGAATTTCTAACTCTATTTTGGTTAAAGTACCTGAATCTATTGTTGTTTTTAGTATTTAATTGGTGTTTCAAATTGGAAAATTGTGAAAAACCCCTTTGGCTAAAATTGAAGATTTGTGGGTCGAGTTGTGATCGGAATTTAATATTTTTGGTATGGTTGGAGTCGTCGTTAAATGGGGGTTCAGATTTCGTAATTTTTGTAAATTTCGAGGCATGGCCCTTACGTTGACTTTCCGAGTTGACTTTTCGTTTCTATATAAATATCGTAAATTTTATTGTTCGAAATAGTTTCCAATGGTTATATTTATATTATGAAATTATTTTGGCTAGATTCGAGCCATTCGGAGTTGGATAATCGAGAAAAAAAGCCTATTAATGGTTTGAGATAACGCAATTTAAGGTACATGACTTGTCTAACCTGTATGGGGGAATTGCCTCTTAAGAATTATGTTAATTGTGCTATGTGAAAGTCGTGTTCGCAAGGTGATGAGAGTGTACACTGGCTAAATATGGAAAATTACCGGATTTAAGTATGTGGATTTCCCGTCCTACATTAATTGAGTTGTGTTATCATGTTATATTCATTATCATTAGTCTATTTTCACATGTTCAATTTGCCTTACCTTTTTGTTGCTAATTGTTCTACCTGTTTAGTTGAAGTTCTTGTTCCCTTATTTCGTGTTCATTATTTGACTGTTGAACTTCTTATTTGAATTTGTAAGAATTATGAAATATTTGTTGAAATTGATGTTGCGATATAAAGGTCGTGAATCACATTGATGCAAGGTGTTAAATTGAGAAAATACTACTTTGTTCAGTTGTTTACTTTCGGTTATTTTGTTGAGATTGTGTATATTATCTTTGAGTCGTGGGCTCCTCAATGTGAAAAATAATCTTACTATTGATTTCTTTGGCAAGTTGTGATTTTTGGGCACTTGAGTTGCAAATTGTGTTATGTTGTGATATTGATACACATGAGGTGGTATAAGGTCAGAATGATAAAATTTGGCAATGCTCACAACCAAAAGTAAGCAAGCATACCAAGTAATCAGTGAAGCGACTACAGAATTCATACTAAAGGAACAATTCAAATGCAACTCGTATAACATCGTTAATAAGTTTGTACATATAAAATGCATGAAGCGAAAGTACTATTCCTACGGCATATACTCTTTTTCATTGAAATGAAAAGAAACTATTCTTTCTAGTTACGTGCCAAAGAAGTATATTCTATAAGCATAGATACTAAATACTAGCAAGGAAAATTTGCACGAGTAAATATTAATTGTCATATTTAAACTAAAGAGTGAAGTTTACTAAATAGATCTTAGACATGATATCTAATACTTGATCAAGGCATAGTCATTTCTTATTACTTTTAGACAACAGAAAAGAAAGCACACATTAGTATTTTAACAGCAAGCACTTCTCCCTTGTTTAACATTTGGGTGGCTAAAATAGTAGTAATTAGATTTGAAATTATACTCTCTGCACTGTACTCTCTTTAAACATAGTGATAATAAGATCTAAAGTGTACACTTACCATATAGATATTCAATCAATCTCCATTTTATGTAGCCTTATCATAGCTTTTTCCATGTTGTTGATATAGAAAACTTACAAATGTTCAATTAGGGACAGTCTTTATATTTCAAACAAGCAAACAAATACTTTTCCTACAATCATGCTCTCTATTTCTTTAAATCTAAGTCACTTTTTATTACTCAAAGGTAAGAAGAATATATATGAATGGACACAATAGCATCACAGACAAAAGATTTTTCCTTTTATGTTAACACTCAAACAAATAAGGCAGCAAATTAAAATTGAGATCATGCTTTTATTGTTATATTGATTTAAGTTATTAGACATGAAATATGCTTTCTTTTACATATAAACATGGTATCTACATGCGAAAAAATAAATCGGCAGTAATAGCACTCAACAAAAATAGGCACCCAAAGAATCGAAAAATTCGAAAAGAGGAAAAAAACACTGACCATGTTAGGTGCAGTTAACTAGGGCATGAGCCTTGGATCTACTCCCTTAATCACGTCCTAAAACTACTCGGATACCTTTGTTTTGGTTCCAAGCCAGCAAAACGAAATATTTGAGAAAGGTTAGGTGGTGTTTCTTGTAATGAAAGTATTCCTTGAGAGTTATTTGATAGTAAAAGAGTGTTATTTGTGGTGTTTCTTGTGCTCTCCACCTCTGGTTTCGGCTGAGATCCAAAGAGAGTATTTATAGAGAAAGGTTAGGTCTCCTTGAGAAGTGATTCTCGGGCGGGATATGAAGAACGGATTAGCTGTTTGAATTTCAAAAGAGCCGTTTGGATTTTAAAGAGAAAATCTTTACTCCAACGATTAACTCTGGACAAAGGTGAGAAATTTCAAAAGTATTTTGGTCAAATGAGAGAGAGAGAGAGAGAGAGACAAATAACTTACTCGAAATTGGCGAGGCCAGTTTCTGCCATGGCTGAGAAGAGAGTTGAAACTACACTATAAGGGAAAGAGGTGAAAGAAATGTATTAGACGAGAGAGTGGGAACCCTAATTGTTTTAGGTCCTTGGGTTGCAGATGGGCTGATTTGAAATGGCTGTTTGAAATTCAAAAACGGCTACTCCAAAGACGCCGAAATTGTTGGGCTATTTGGACTCCTTTCTTCTTGTACCTTTTCTAAGCTCCTAAGTTTATTCAAATATTTAATATTTAAAATACATTATACAATAACAATAGTAGTGGTAGTAATAATATTAAGTAATTTATAATAGTAACGATAATACTAATAATATTATAATTTTATAGCAATAGTAGTGTTAGTAATAATAATAATAATAGTAATAATAATAATAACAATAACAACAATAATAATAATAATAATAATATTATTATTAATAATAATAATAGTGACAGATGTAACCAAAATAGTGGTAAAATAAGGTATTCAAATTATTAGTAACTTAAAAGCTTAAGAGAATTAATTGGAAGAAAGGAGGGACAAAATTTGATGTTAATATCTGCCCCTCTTTGACCGGAGACGATGTAAGAGTTTTCGGGTAAAGAAATTGATATAGTAGCCAATTTTGTCCCGGCTACCATATACAGTTGGATTTGAACAGATATGGATGATGGGAAAATTACGTGTATAAGGAGGTTATGGATAATATTTGGCCGCACCCCGGTTTCGAGTTGCCTACATATCTCGGGCTTAACGAGAATCAGGCCTTATGTAGTTCGAGAGTCATAATAGGATTATAGATTTGGTAATAAGTCACGGGGATGTTTGAGAGTGAAATTGTGCGTGTACATAAGGCTCTCGAACTACATAAGGCCTGTTTCTCCTAAGTCTAAAATGTGGTTGACAACATATCAATAAGTAGGACGTTACTAGACACAATTTTGGGACACCCTACGACTGAATGAACTCACTTATTTTCAAAATCTGCCCGTGTCGAGTTATGATGACACTAGGTTATTGAAGAGTTATGAGATTATAAAAGTAATAGATTGAGAAAATCCACCGCTGGGCACGATGAAAAATTTGGATGACCTACATATACCGTATTGTTTGGGATCTAGGTGGAGTGAAGTTCAAGAGTAGATCCTCAACCTTTGCTTCTGAGTTTGATATTCCTCTCTAGCAAATTTTTCCCAGTTCACTGCTAAGAGGTAGTTCCACGTTGTGTTGTGTGACTCATGTTGTTGTAATCAGCATACTCAAATTGTATATTCTGTCGAATCTAAAAAAACATTGTTAAAAACTAAAGTGTAGTAAAGTGGGATAAAATAATAAGCAAATAAAGTATAAAATAAGATAAGAGAAAAGCCGTTTGGCTATGTGAATAAAAGTGAAGTTTTGACGAGTCGAAATTGACATCTCTGATTTCAAACAAGATTGTTGATAGTGTTTTGCTCAAAAATTGTGTCTTGTAGAGTTTCAGGTAAAATTTCATGAAGGCCGTGATGACGCCTCTGATTGTTGAGCAATGGAATTAATGTGATGTTTGTAATGTCTTGTATGAAGTTGCTTGTAAAGTCTTAGATAAAGTTGCTTGATGTTGATGCTTGTAAATCATTGAATGAAGTTGCCTATAAAGTTCAGGTAAAATCATTTGTAAAGTCATAAAGTCATGATAAAGTAAAGGGTAAAGTCAATGCTAAAGTAGGAATGAAGCCGTGTGGCTTATGATGATGGAGCCGTGTGGCTGAATGATGACTCCGGTTTGTCTTCCGGGACTTGATAATGAATGATGCTTGTAAAGTCTTGGATGAATTTTCCTGTAAAGTTCAGAATAAAGGCACTTGTAAAGTTTGTAAAGTATTGAAGCCGTGATAAAGTAGAGGGTAAAGTCAATGCTAATGTAGAAATGAAGGCATGTGGCATATAATGAATGAGGTTGTATAGCCAAATGATGTCTCCGATTGTCTTCGGGGACTTGATGAATGATGCCTCAGTTTGTCTTGGAGTTTCGATGACTAATGTGTCTCCGTTTGTCCTTGGAGATTTGATGATGAATGGTGTATCTGGTTGTCTTCGGGGACATAATGATGAATTATGCTTGTAAAGTCTTGGGTAAAGTTGCCCGATATGTCCAATTAGAGGGTAGACAGCCCAATATGTTCTATTTTAGGGTGGACTAGCCCGGTATATCCTATTTGAAGGTGGATGAACCTCATATGTCCTATTAGAGGGTAGACAATCCAATATGTTCTATTTGAGGGCGAACGAACCCGGAATGTCCAATTTGAGGGCGAACGAACCCAAATATCCTATTAAAGGCGGATAAAGCCTAAATGTCCAATTGAAGGCGGAGGAGCCTAAATGTCCTTTTGAAGGCAGATAAGCCTAATTGTCCTATTAAATGCGGACGAGGCTAAATGTCCTATTGAAGGCGGACGAGCCTAAATGTCATATTGAAGGTGGACGAGCCTAAATATCCTTTTGAAGGCAGATAAGCCTAATTGTCCTATTGAAGGTGGACGAGCCTATATGTCCTATTGAAGGCGGAGGAGCCTGAATGATTCCTCCGATTATAGTCGGTGGACTTGATGTTGATGAAGCCTCCGGTTGTTTTCAGAGACTTGATGATGAATGATGTTTGTAAAGTCATGGGTAAAGTTGCCTGTAAAGTTCAGAATAATGTAAAGTAAAGATAAAGTATGGTAAAGCCAATGGTAAAGTATGAATGAACATTTTTGCTTATGAAGATAAGGTTGTCCAAATTATATCTCCGGTTGTCTTCGAAGATTTGATGTTGAATGATGCCCCCATTTGTCCTTGGAGACTTGATAATTTTCCTGTAAAGTTCAGGATAAAGTCGCAAAATTAAAAGTGCATGATAAAGTATGGGGTAATGTCAATAATTAAGTATGAATGAGGTTTTTTTTGGCTTATTATGTCATATTGAGGCTTGGAAGTCTTAAATAATTTTTGTGTAAAGTTAAGGATAAAGTTACTATAAAGTTAATGATAAAGTAGAGAATAAGGTAGGAAAGTAGCCATTTGGCTTGTGAAGTTGAGGCTTCGACTGACGCTTTCAATCTCAATTAATGAACTTGAAAATGATTCCTGTAAAATTAAAGTTATAGTCGTTAAAGTAGATAAAGTGAGTGATAAAGTAATAGGTAAAGTGGAGAGTAAAGTAAGAAGAAAATCGCTCAGCTTGTAATGTGAGGGAGTGTCGGGCTGAATGACAGCTCCGATCTTGAATAGTGGACTTAAAGTTTGTCCTTATGATGATATATTGTGACAAGTTGAATAACGCCTCTAATCTTGAATATGTAGACTCGATATTTGTTCCATTTGGATTATGATGATTAGGCTATGAGAGGTTGAATGGTGCTTCTTGGTCAGTAGACTTGATTGCTACAATATTTTAGCAAAATGTCACCTGCAAATAATTATGTAACTATGTTAATAAAAATATAAAGTCATGATAAAAGTAAGAAGTCAAGAATAAAGGGAGAGATTAAGCCGTCGGGATTATTAAGTCGAGGTCGTGACAGGCCTAATGACGCTTTCTGTCATGATTAGTAAATTTGACATCATCTCGTAATTTTGTTGTTCCTGCATCCAAAGAAAAATTCTTAGTTTGGGAAGGGGTGTCGATTCTTGTTGAGTCAAATCTTTGTTTTGGCTTTTTCTGAATCATATATATATTGTTTGAGCTTCAAGTCGTCGTATGATAGTATGTTTCTGCTTACTCAAAGAAAAATTCGTTAGTTTAAGAAAAATGGTTGATTTGTGTTAAACCATCATGTTTTGGCTTTTGGATCAATCATTTAGTATGATAATAATGGGAAGTAGATGGATTTAGACCTCAAATTGAATTCGTCAAACTTATGAGGATCTATCTAAAGAATTGTGTTAATTTTGATGTGGGTGAAAATGAAATATGGTAGGAATACACAAGTTGAATGGAGGTTGAACAATTTTTGAAGAGTAGTTAAACTATTTCAAAAAGCTGCCCAGTTTTTAGTTTTGAAAATTGGAACAGTCAGAAGACAAAAAATTTGAAGAGTTGGTTGACTTAGAAAATATGCCCCAACTTCCAATTCTGAGAGCATGAAGTTTGAACCAATAAAAATGATTGAAGATATGAAAAGTTGATTTATTCTAGGATGTGCCCTAGTTTCCAATTCCGAGGACACAAAATTTAACAAAACAGAATGACCGAATCCTTATGTAGGATTGCCTAGGTATCTTGTTGAAACAAGAATCAGGTAAAACATAGTTCGTACCTAAAACAAAACAAAATTGTAAGAGTGTTGGGGTTTGTATGGTTATTTTGATTGGATAGTTCTGTTGAAACTAAATGAATAGACAAAAATGTCAACACGAAGTGAGGTTGAGTTTGGTATTCCATATGGTGGGTGGGTGGAGACTGGTAGTATTTGAGTAGCTCATATGTAAAATTTTGGATGAGATTGGTAGCGTAGCGCATGGATGAGTCTTGAATGCTGTAACAAGCTCTAACGGTGGAAAGTTATGACTAGATTTTTGAAATATAAATGGAATGGTTCTCACAAGTTAACCATTAGTTTTTAAAAAAAAATATATTTGTTTTGTTAAGAAAGAAGAAATAAGAAAAAGAGAAAACGAGTCAGTATTAGATAATAACAATATATAATAACTGCTAGATTGGATAAATAAATATAAAATAAGATTTTTTAGCAATAAAGTCATGTAGCAAGTAAAGTCAACAAATAGCGTGTCTTAATATGCAAGTGACCTCCTTGTGCCAGAGGCAGGCTAACATGTATTTAAAGGGTAAATGTGCCATAATATGTTATTCATAGCTCTTGGTTAATTGAAATAATCTATTCCCAAAAATAATGGTAGTGTAGAAATCATTACATGTCAAATGAAGAAAGTAAAATACAATGTACTTCATAGTTTAAAATAATATTTTCTTTTGTCACTGAAAATAGTTGATCCAAATTTAAAATTTTCATATTTGTCATAGAAAAAGAACGTTTTACCATTTTTCCTAAAACTTTAATTAATTAAAGCAAATAGTATATATTTAGGCACAATTATCCTTCAAATATGCACATAGAGTCACTTGGGGTCGTGGACCCACTTGCACACATTCGGGTAAAGTCAACTAATGTACTTAATACACCAAGGGTATTAAGCCTCCTATGCCAAAATGAAGCATGTTCTTAAAAGAGGGTATTAGTTTCGGTCTATTTTAGGTAGACTAGAGTTGGCTTCCTAAGACACAAGGCTCCCCCAAGCGGATAACTTGAGAGTGAAAAGTCTGTGACCGTCGACTGCACCGCTGATCGACTAAATCCACAAGAACATTCCGACTAAATAATATTTTAGTAGTGCATGGCCGCAAACCATGTAACCGCTTAAGTGTGTGATTAATGTGAATTTTCCAAGAGTGGAAGAAGTGAACGAAATGATAGTTTATATTAAAACAATAACACAGAGACAGTTTATTGATGCAAAGCAATTATGGCATGTAAAAAATTTAAAGTCAAATAAAGTAAGCGCACAAGCCTTAATTAACCTATGTTCGTTATGGTTAGAACCTAGTTCCCCAGCAGAGTCGCCAAACTGTTATACCTCATTTTAAACTGGTTAAAGTAGAGTACAACATATATGAATTCCGTGTTTGATTAAAGTTAAAGAGTCGCCACCTAATTAATTATGGTGAATTAGGACACCTAATGTTGATTAAAGTAATTGTTGATGGTCCACTTAACCTAAATGTTCTAGGTAAGGGTTCAATTAATGTATAGGGAAGATTTTAAGGCACCCTTTAAGATCCATATTAAATAGTTATCCAGCCGGACTAAATTTAATTAAGGCTAAGTGTAAAGGCAAACTTCATTTAAAGTCCAAGTATTAAAGAAAACAAGTTTGAGAAAAGTATTTTGTAAGTCCAGAATTAACCAAAGTAGCAGTTACGGAAATGTAGAAATCTAAAAGTTCAATTGTATGTGCAGAATGAAATTAAATTACTTAATCAACTCCTAGTCTCAAATGTCGAAATAGGCATAAATCGAAAATACGTACGTCATGTTAAAAGAATATTTGGCATGTATTCTTAAAATATGTCACGTTATTACTTAGCCAAGTGTAGAGCTCAAATAGATATAATATGAGATGAAAATTGCTTCTTTATTTAGGAACGGTTAGCAGATTTCTTAGCTTGGTGAAATTTTCTTAAGTGATAAAACATTAACGGTATGCTTCTCTTAAACACCTAAACCGAAAATCAAATAACGTCAAGGAAATCCAAGCTAAAGAGCAAATCATCAAAGTAAATGAATAACTGAAAGAAAACTAAGCAAAATGTAGCAGTCATTAAAGACATTTGGATGAAGATTGTGGCAGAATGTTAGCCCATCTCTTTAAATTTTCTGTTTCGGATGCACTCAACCGACGGAGAGGGACGTAAAGGGAGATGCAGATGTGGGTCCTCGGTCTAACAACGACGTCGAGTCCTAAAGCAAGACTCAAGAGCGCTCCCGTGTGCCATGCAAAACAAAGAAAAGAAAGAAACAAGATCAATGGAAATTCTTAAAATTCAGCTTGACAGAATGATAAAATTTGGCAATGCTCACAACCAAAAGTAAGCAAGCATACCAAGTAATCAGTGAAGCAACTACAAAATTCATACTAAAGGAACAATTCAAATGCAACTCGTATAACATCGTTAATAAGTTTGTACATATAAAATGCATGAAGCGAAATTACTATTCCTACGACATATACTCTTTTTCATTGAAATGAAAAGAAACTATTCTTTCTAGTTACGTGCCAAAACTCATTTCATAAACTAAACTTTATTTAGCCCAAAAGCTTATTATTGGGCAAGGCAATGACCTCAAAACTCATGATGATAGATATGAAAATAAAATGCTTTAGTTTTCAACAAAGAAGTATATTCTATAAGCATAGATACTAAATACTAGCAAGGAAAAGTTGCACGAGTAAATATTAATTGTCATATTTAAACTAAAGAGTGAAGTTTACTAAATAAATCTTAGACATGATATCTAATACTTGATCAAGGCATAGTCATTTCTTATTACTTTTAGACAACAGAAAAGAAAGCACACATTAGTATTTTAACAGCAAGCACTTCTCCCTTGTTTAACATTTGGGTGGCTAAAATAGTAGTAATTAGATTTGAAATTATACTCTCTGCACTGTACTCTCTTTAAACATAGTGATAATAAGATCTAAAGTGTACACTTACCATATAGATGTTCCATCAATCTCCATTTTATGTAGCAATATCATAGCTTTTTCCATGTTGCTGACATAGAAAGCTTTCAAATGTTCAATTAGGGACTGTCTTTATATTTCAAACAAGCAAACAAATACTCTTCCTACAATCACGCTCTCTATTTCTATAAATCTAAGTCAGTTTTTATTACTCAAAGGTAAGAAGAATATATATGAACGGACACAATAGCATCACAGACAAAAGATTTTTCCTTTTATGTTAACACTCATACAAATAAGGCAGCAAATTAAAACTGAGATCATACTTCTATTGTTATATTGATTTAAGTTATTAGACATGAAATATGCTTTCTTTTACATATAAACATGTGTCACGGCCCTAGTTCACCGATCGTGAACATGTCGTGATGGCACCTAGTTCCCACGACCAGGTAAGCCAAATATTACGGAAAATGTAATAATTGCGAAAAAACAGAATAAACCAAATTAAATAACTGGGAGAAAATGGTACTGGATGGCACTCGACATGAGTACACCACAACGGTACTCAGTAAGTGCCAAGCCTAACCTCGGTTGGATAGTGACGAGGAAGGTCAGGGCCTTACTGAGATAAACATAATAATAATAAGGTGACAGAAACAATCTAAATAAAGTCTAAAACAAAATCTGAACCGGATAAGCACAGGAGAGCAGTAATAGAAAGTAACGGTAACAATACAAGTAAATACTGTCCTCAACCAGGAATAGTAACCGTAAATCTATTGGTAACTCGAGGATCTCTTGGTATCCTCATCATGTGTACTAGGGATCTCTTGGTATCCCGAGGATCTCTTGGTATCCTCATCATGTGTACTAGGGATCTCTTGGTATCCCGAGGATCTCTTGGTATCCTCAATAAGTGAGTCAGGAATCTCTTGGCATCCCGAAGATCTCTTGGTATCCTCAATTAGTGAGTCGGGGATCTCTTGATATCCCAATGTATATATATAGAAATACGTGCCAGCGATCTTTTGGTATCCCGCACCTTCAATCCAGAATAAGTCAAGTACAGGGGGATCTCCCGGGAAGCCGTTCTGTAGTCCCAATTTAAAGCACACCATAACAACAACTCATAATCTCGGAATAAATGCTAAACCAGTACAAGTAATAGAAATTTCTAACCTATCATGCTTCACAGAGTGCAAATAGTACAGTTAAAAAATTTAAGCAAGTAAGTCAGCTAAGCATGCTTCTCTAAGCTAGCAAGGTCTAAACCTACATTTTAAATGAACAAGTGAACAGAAAATCTCAATGTAATTACTCCAAGTAGAAACGGGTTTACAACAATTCGCTCAAGTACGCGCTCGTCACCTCACGTACGAGGCATTCAATTATTCAGAACACGTCCTAAGGGGAAAAGTCCCCCACACAAGGTTAGACAAGCCACTTACCTCGAACCGGCTCAATATCACTAGAAACCGCGCCTCTACCACGAGTATCCGACTCCAAATGGCCCAAATCTATTCAAGTCAATTACATATCGTAAATAATATTGCAAACAACTGATTCCACTATAGAAATTAAAGCTAGGGCGCGAAAATAAGTAAAATAACCAAAATGCCCCTCCAGCCAATGTCTCGGAATCAAATAATTTTTATATTTTCAGAACCCTCGTACTCTCACGAGTCTAATCATATAAAAATCTCCCAAATCGGAGATCAAATGCCCCCTCAAAACTNAAATGATGTATTTAGCAATATAATGATGAAATATAATGAAAAGGGATCAAGGAAACGTTACCCAATGATTTTCTCTCCAAAACTCACTCAAAATCGCCTTCTCCCGAGCTCTCAATCGATTTTCAACTTATCAAATTAAACCCTCGAAATTTTCTATTTCTGTCCAGGCATTTCCGCTTCTGCGGACAAGGGACCACTTCTGCGGTCCCGCTTAAGCGGCAAAACAACCGCTTCTACGGCTTCTCATAAAAGGGCAGGTTCCATTTCTGCGGATAAATAACCGCTTCTGCGGTACCGCTTATGCGGTCAAACAACCGCTTCTGTGGCTCCTGAAGGGGAGACCAAATCTCCCTTCTGCGATAATGGGGGCCAATTCTGCGGCTCCGCTTCTGCGGTCCCCAAACCGCAGAAGCGAAAATACTAGAAGTAATAAGACACCAGCTGCTGCAAACTTAGAGATTTTCCCCCGTTAACCATCCGAAATCATCCCGAGGCCCCCAGGACCTCAACCAAAAGTACCAATACCACCTAATACCTCATTCAAACTTGTACCAATCCTTTAAACACCTAAAACAACACCGAAAATCCAATTAAATCAAAGATTCAAGCCTAAGAACTTCAAATGTCAACAAAACACGCTTTCGATAAAAAATCTAACCGAACCTCGCCTGAATGACCTGAAAATTTTGCATGCACGTCCCAAATGATATGACGGAGCTACAACAACTTCCGGAATTCAAATCCGACCCCCGGATCAAAAACTCACTATTGGACCGGAAACTTCAAAAATTCAAATTTCAGCATTTCAAGCCTAAATGAGCTACGAACCCCCAAAATACATTCCGAACACGCTCCCAACCCCGAAATCACCTAACGAAGCAAACGGAACCATCAGATTTTCATTCTGAGGTTGTCTTCACACTATTCCCAATACGGACCATTTTTATACTCTTAAGCTCTCATTTAGGAACTAAGTGTCCCAAAACGCTCTGACTCCTAACACCGAACGTCCCGGCAAACCGAAATAGCAGAAAAGAAGTTAGGAAAAACAGTTAATGGGGAATCGGGGCGTAAATCCCAAAAATGACATGCCGGGTCGTTGCATCCTCCTACACTTAAACATTCTTTCGTCCTCGAACGAGCATAGAGAACATACCTAAAGTAGCAAAAAGATGAGGGTACTGGTGTCACACCTCCTTTTGGCGCTACCGCACCCCCCGCGAGGGGCGTGGTAAGGGGATTTTTTCCAATTAAAGGACAATCGAAACGGGATTTGATTATTGAGAAAATGGAGTCGCCACTTGAGAGATTTATG